>CAVNYN010202369.1:0-18012 GCA_963692815.1 Nyctanthes arbor-tristis
TAAAATAAAATAAAAGCGCATGAAAATTTTAGAACCTATCTATTATTAACAAAATGCCTTTCAAAGATGAAATCTTTGTTAGTAGCAACAATATTATATTCAAATTTTTGAACACTGATAAGCTGGTATATTAAGAGGTTGTTTGAGCCTCTTTATTTTTTTCATTTATAAATTCACCTATTATGATTTGACTGTTGATTTGACAACTACTCAACAATCACTACACATTTCAAACTTCAATTAAATCTCCATCACTCATTTCCATTCATTTTATATTTTCTTTATAAATTCCAAAAGTAAAGAGTTTCAAACAAGCTCTAAATTCAAGTTATTAAAGCTTTTTTATTCGGAAAAAAAATAAAAAGTTAGCTGGGAAATGGAATAATGGTGATTATATCTACACAACTACTTTCATTAACTACGCTACAATATATATTATATGTACACCACTATTTTAAATTGTATCTTTTATAAATAAACCACATTTAATTTACAGATAAAACCTTAAATTCTAAGAATAAATAAAATAGAAACTGCAAAAGGAAAAAAAAAGGAGGAAAGAAAACGAAGACTCATGCGACTGCATCTTCCCGTATTCGTGATGATCAATTATGATGAAGTTAGATTAATAAATCAAATGTAGTTAGCATCCCATGTCTAATCATAATTATATCATCACAGTTATGTAAATCAATTCCTTGCACCAGTGCATATATGTGCATTCGTATGTGCTTTTCTATAAGGTTTTCATGATAATAATGAATTCGGGTTCTTATCTAATTTGGGGTGAATGTATAACTATAAACTAGCTAATCTACTTGTGTATTATACAGGAAACACATATACATCTCTAAAACAAACTAAAGCAAATAATTAATTAAACGATAAAAAATAAAAGTGATATACGTTCATCAACCAGATCATTTGAACTAAAAATTAACTAAAAGAAAAATATATGCAATTACTTCTAAAATTGATATTTTATGTTAATAGATCGATTGCCAGCAAATATATATTTGCAATATATATATATATATATAGCTGCTTGTATACTTACCCGATTAGGCGGCCTGAAAGTTGCTTTGATTATTATTTAAATATAAAAAGAAAGAGATAATTACGAATTTGATTGATATACTTACCTAATTTAACATAAAGAAATAGATAATTAAAAATTTGATTGATACACTTATTTAGTTAATCGAAATCTAAAGTATCTCTAAAGGCTAAAAGTGTAAAGAAAAAGATAATTAAGAATTTAATTGATACATTACTTGATTAATCGAAATCTAGAGCATTTCTAAATACCAAAAGTTTTGTCTCAACAACTGGAAGATGATTAAAAATTACTATGAAAAATTAAAAGATGTAATAAATAAAATTCTGAAAATTAAAAAAAAAAGATTAAGGTAAGTCGATAAATAGATTGTTAAAAATTATTATATAAAATTAAAAAACTAACCCACAACTTAATTAGTATTATCCGATTATTATTAGAGTGAACAAAAATAAAATAGAAGAATAAATGAGACATCAGCTTAACATTATCATGACATCAGTTTCCTAATTCCCTTAGAATTTCAGTTTTAGGTAAGAAAAAATAACTCACCACTTAATTATTATTATAAATATATATTATTAAGGTGAACGAAAATAAAAATAAAAAAATAAATGAGAGATCAGTTTGACATCATCATCACATTAGCCTCCTAATTCCCTTAGAATGTAAGTTTTAGGTGGGAAAAAGTAATCCACCACTTAGTTAGTATTATATATATACTAGTATAACACACGTGTGATGCATAGGTAGAAAAAATCTGAAATTTAACTATGTGAAAGTTTTTTAATAAATTTAAAATAGTTGAAGATATTCTAAAATTATAAAAACACAAGCTATGTGTCAATGGAGGAAATAACATCAATGGTAATACCAATATAATATATTTATATTAAAAAGATAATTCATCTTCATTCTACAATTCACATGATAATCAACGTTCTATATGCAATCTTCTTTCTTCTTGTACGCATGCCTCAGCAGAAGAAATATATTCTCAATATTCAATATATTCGTACTCACAAATTGAGCTAAGAATTTATAAAACAATAGATATTAAAATATCAAAGTATAATCATGTGAGAGTAAAATTTGATTCCACGAATAACAAATTCATACTTTCTCATAATGATATGATCTTGTGTCAAAATAAAATTTGTTTAGATAATATGTTAAAAATTCACTGCACGATATGAGTAGGATTATGTCATTTAATAGAGGAACATTATTCAAGTAAATTAAATACTTTAAAGAGCAAGAAAATTTAATTAATTACTCTTTCCATTCCAATTATTTGGTCCCATTTTTCTTTTTGAGATATGGTTTCTTTCCACATTAAAATATTTAATTTGCGTTACTTTACAAACCTAGCTATATTTAATACTTTAATTATCACTATTAATTTTGAATTTTACTCATTAAATATAGACAAATTAAGAATACGAATCACAAAATGTACATTTTTAACACATATTTCTTAATCCTTGTAAAAAACAAATGGGATTAAATAATCGAGATGGAGGGAGTATGTACAAATTAACTGATGGTCCTACTCCTCAACATGTACACCTTGGGTGCCGTTAGTGTTAAAATGTTGATGTAATTAATATTTAATATTGTTAATTAATTAATAATTATTAATATTAATTTCTACTTAATAATGTTATTAGTAAAATATTGTATTCACAAAAGAAGATCAACTTGTGAACAAAGAGTCTTTAAATTTCTGTATATATATAATTCATCAGAAATATGCTCTAAATTAAAAAAAAATGAGATAGATGAAATTTCACCATTTGACGTCACATATCCGTAACTTTTAAACATTTTTGATTTACCAAACTCAGAAAGAGATTAAAAAAGGGAAGAGAGAGGTAAAATTGTGTTGGCAAGGGAAAAAATTAAAAAAAAAAAAGAAAATGATGTTATTAGTGACATCAGCAGTTTAGGCGGGAAATCGGGGTTAGACTTCTTTTGATTTAAATATATATAGATATTATCATTAACAATAGGGCGAATGAAAATAAAAATGGAAAAATAAATGAGACATCAACTTGACATCATCATAACATCAGATCCCTAATTCCCTTAGAATGTCAATTTTAGGCAGGAAAATGTAACACACCACTTAATTAGTATTATAAATATATATACAGATTATTATTATGGTGAACGAAAATAAAAATAAAAAAATAAATCAGACATCAACTTGACATCATCATAACATCAAATTCTTAATTCTATTATGATGTCAGTTTTAGGCGGGAAAAAGTAACCTACCACTTATTTAGTATTATAAATATATATAGATTATTATTAGGGTGAATGAAAATAAAAATAGAAAAATAAATGAGACATCTGCTTAACATTATCATGACATCAAATTCTTAATTCTCTTATAGTGCCAGTTTTATACGGGAAAAAAGTAACGCATTGCTTAGTTAGTATTATAGATATATATATATATATATAGATTATTATTAGGGTGAACGAAAATAAAAATAGAAAAATAAATGAGATATCAGCTTGACATCATCATGGCATCAGATTCTTAATTCCCTTAAAATGTCAGTTTTAGGCGGGAAAAAGTAACCCCTCTTAGGTAATATTATAAATATATATATATATATTATCATTATGGTGAACAAAAATAAAAATAGAAAAATAAATGAGATATCAGCTTGACATCATCGTGACATCAGATTCTTAATTCCCTTAGAATATCAGTTTTAAGGGAGAAAAAGTGACACACTGCTTAGTTAGTATTATAAACATATGGATATGGATTAGGTTTTTATTTTATTTTTATTTTATAGTGTGTTTAAAGAATGAAATCATATATCTACCAAAAAAAAGAAGGAGAAATTATATAATGGTGGCTATTCAAGTAAATCAATGGTGTTTTTAGTGAAAAATAGTAAAAGTGATAGTGATAGTAATAGTGTGTGGCATACTCCGATATACGCTACATAGTCATATGACATCTGATGCTAGATCATTTTTATTAGATATAACCATGTGACAATTAAATGGAAATAAATAAATTCACAAAAAATGTAACATGAATAAATAAATAATAAACTGAAAATGTCAAAAATGATGTCCTACTCAGTAAGTATGTTATCTAGCTGATTAATATATGAATTAATGAAAAACAACCACCTAGTCCATTGCCACATGTTCTTACCCTATTGGTTAACATTGGTTTGCAAAAATTGCCTACCCACTTGTTAGGAGTTTTGCTATTTGTAAAAAACGATTAATAAAAAGTTATTATAAAAAAAAAACAAACTTAACGTGATTATTTTTTCAACATATCACATTACTTCAATGACAATAATATGAGCAACATGTATATTTTCTATAACATTTTGTCAAACTCTTTTTTAATAATTACATTTTCTACTTTTTTATTTTTATTTTTGAAGTTATGAATTGTGCTATTTGAACAAAAAATTTATCAAAATAAAATATGGTAGGATTTTATTTTTAACTCATTATTACTAGAGAATAGAGATGTATAACATGTAACATTCAGCAAAATCTTACAAATAAATTAATCAATATGATTGTTATTTTTATAATAATAGGGAATTACTTGAATTTTAATGTTACACGATCACAACTCAATTGAACATCAAGAAATAGAATGTGACAATATAATCGTGTTGAATTACAAAGTTATAAGTTTGTCACTCAATTGAATGACAAAAATTGGAATATGACAATATAATTGAATTTAATTGTTACAAGATTGATTACTCAAATGAATGTCAATAATTATAATATGATTATTGACAACGTGATTGATATTTTGACAATGAATTAGAATTAGAAGGTGATTATTGACAATACGATCAATATTTTGACGATGATTGAATATTCCACTTGAGTTTACATCAATTGTGTTAAAGATTCAAGGATTGCTACTCGAGTTTGCATTAAATATAATGTCATAGTTGTATTTTGACATGATCAAATAGATAATCGAGTTTGCATCAACTATGTCATATGATTGACAATTATTGAATAACGACGCAAATTGCATCAATTATATCATATGGTTAACAGATCATAGCCTAAATGATGCATATAATGAAAATATAGTACTTAATTGGTATAACTCGAAATATAATAACCTAATTGTCAGATCATACAAAATATAAGGACGTCTTGAGCAATAAATGTGTGAACGTTGTTTTGCCACATTGCCTTTTGAAACACACGGCTGAATCGAGCCACGTGTCGCATTTTGATTGGCGGAACTCAAAGATTAATTAAAAATAACTAAATCCAGATATTTCTAACTACTATAAATAAGGGGAAGACGGGAGAATTCTTCAATCATCCTATCCCGACTTTCTCCCTTCCTCTCCACATCCATATCTTGGCTCTTTCTTTCTATGCATTGCTTTTTACTAGTGAATATCAAGAACTTCAAAAATAAAATAAATTCGTCCAAATGTAGTGAGATGAGAAAAACAACCCTTAAATTCGTCTCGTCTTTACTTTGTTTTGTTTCCATACTATGAGTCATCTAATAATACTGAGATGAATGACGATTACTATGATATTTGCTTTGTACTTGTATTGATCTTTGTGGAAATTCCAGTAGGAGTCAACTGGGGTTTAAATGTGGATCCACTTGAATATACATAACCATGATTGAATTGATATTGATTGATGTAAATCTTGCGTACACTACGGGTAGTAGATTAACTAGTGATAGGGCACTCTTATGCATTTAAAAGCTTTGTGTATTCAATAATTTCTTGAAAATAATTCTTTTAAATGAAAGGTGAATCAAAGAGTTTTGTTACTCACTGAGTACTTTGTACTCATTCTCTTTTCTCTATAATTTTGTAAATGATTGAAAGCATGATCTTTGGAAAGCAAGTCGTGAGTTGGAGCATGTCTGTAAACGGGAGTACAACTTTGCATGTAGTTGGAACCTATCTTTGAAACTACTACGGATGCACTTATGAACTTAATACCTTTATAATAAGTATGTCCACCTCTCTATAATATATATATATATATTTTACACCTTATAACATATAAGATAGCATGAATATGTAATATTTGTATTGATTTGAAGTTTACTTTTCAATGTAAAAGCTTTCCAATGATTTGACTCGGCGAGGTAATCAATGAAATATACTCATTAATATAATCTGTTGTGTTCTTTACATTTTATTGAAAAACCTAATTGCGATGATTCTTTAAAAAAATTACAAAACTTATTAGCCTAAGTAATTAATTAGCCCTATAAAATATTAACCAATCTAAAGGCAAGAACATTTTGCTTGTTTTGTACGTGTCGTCTTCGCTATTTTTATTGAAACTTCCGCTATTAAATTTATTCACCAATATAAATAATTCGAGAAAATTGAATATTAGTTGGGGTGTGACATAACGAGCCCTTCAGCTTGAGCTAATCGTGGCTCGGCTCGTAAAAAACTTAAGTTGTGCTGACCTGCGGCCTATATAAGACGGGTCAAAGCTTGGTCCAACTCTCAAAATTGAGGCAATGCCAAAGCTAAGCCGGTCTTCAGAGGTCATTAGGCCCGTGCGGGCATGTTCATACTAACGGGCTCAACAAGGCCTGTAGAGGAAAAATGACTCATTTTATATGTTTTCTAGTATTTTCTTGAGAAAGTTTAGTGCTTGTTTGATTCTCATAATGAGAATCAAATTATAATGTGAAATTACAGTGAGTTGAAATGTATAGTAGATATTTAATTGAAATCTAAAATGTATAGTAGTTGAATAGTGGTCAGATCGGTGGTCAAATTAGTGGTAGGTCAAATTATAATATAAAAGGAGAATGAAAATCAAACAAGCACTAAGATATAAAGTTAATGAGCCAAGCTCAGCGGAGGAAAAAGCTCGAGCCGAGCTCAACTCTTTTTTGGGTTCATTTTTTCTTGCGCCAATATTTTAAGCTCGCGAGCCGACTCGACTCGTTTACATCTTTATACATCACATAGCTTTTAAATCAATCATATATACTACATATCTATTTTGTTTTGTTCACTTTCTTTTTTGGGTAATTTACACATAGCGTCCCCAAACTTTCAAGTATTTATAGATTATGTCTCTAACATTTAATTTTTCTTCTGTGGGTCTCTTCAACCTTTGAAAAAAGTCCCCAATTTAGCCTTTAGTGACGGAAACCGTCAAATTTGTCCATTAAGTCAGGAGCATTTTCGATAAAATATAAAAATGAATATTTTAATAAAAAAATAAAAAATAAAAAATAGGAGGAGGTTGGCTGCCGGAAATAGCAGCAGGGGGGAGTCAGCAGCCTCGAGTGCTGCCACACAGGGGGAGTCTTCCCCATGTGCTTGTTGCTAGAAATTGCAGCGAGCACATTGGGGAGACCCCCCTACTGCCATTTCCGGCAAACACAAAAGGTGAGACTCCTTTGCGGCAGGAAATGGCATTTTTTTCTTTTTTTTTTTAAATTAAAATATTTATTTTTTATATTTTACCAAAAATGCCCATAACTTAAAGGACTAATTTGACGGTTTTCGTCACTAGGAACTAAATTAGAGATTTCTTCAAAGATTGAAGAACTAAATTAGAGATTTCTTTAAAGATTAGAGACTCATAGAAGGAAAATTAAAACTTGAGAACGTAATTTATAAATACTTGAAAAGTTAGGCACATTAAGTGTAAATTATCTATTTTTTTTTTCTTTTGTACCAATAGAAATATTCGGCGGTCTACCCTACACCACCCTGCTGCCATACCGCACCGTATAGACGACGGGGCAGTAGAACCGAAAGGATCTCATACAACAAACAAACGCACAATAAAGAGGGGATTTTCTCGATAAACCTCTCTCTCTCTCTCTCTACGCTTGTCCTGTGTACTGCGGCTAGGGTTTCAGTTTCACCAAATCCTTCTTTCTGTCTTATCCCTTCGACGTAGATCTGTCTTTATATCTATCGCAATGACTGTGAATGAAGCGTTCAATTAAGGATTTGCTTTCTTGATACATCCAAAAGGTGGGGGTTTTCTTCTGGTTGCTGAGGAATGGCGACTGCGAATCCTTTTGATTTGTTGGGCAACGACGACGCGGAGGACCCGTCGCAGCTGATACAAAAGATCGAGCCGAAGAAAGCCCTAGCTCCCTCGGCTAAGCCCGCGCAGACTAAGCGTCAGTCGCAGACAAAGCCCGCGGCGGTCGCTAATCTTCCCACCAAGCCTCCTCCCCCTTCTCAAGCTGGTCAGTTGTCCCTCCATTGTTTTTATAACTTGTAAATAAATGGAAATATGTTAGTGTTAGGATTGCGGTAAAGATTGTGCATATCTGATTTTGTGGTCCTGTTTTGTACTTTGTTATGCACGTTGTATTGTAATTCAAATTTGATTTCTTTTTTCATCCATGGATAGTTTTTAAACCGAATATGGTTTCTTTTAAAGATGTGGAAGCAATTCAGAAACAATTACCTTTCTGCTAACGCTGCTTCCAGAAATAAAGAAAAATGTTATGCCCGGCAAGGAAAATTTATTGAACTTTAAAGATTTGATAACATGGTTCCGCTAGAGAGCTATGTACTCCTGCAATATCCAGAGATTGTGCTTATTGATTTACTTGACGGTGTCAAAAGTTTCTTTGCTATCATTACTTTTAAGATTTTCTTTTTCCAGAACCATAAAAAGATTTGGGGCTTTTTATATTGACTTTAACAGAAAACTTTTGGTCTGACCTAGACTTTTGGCCTCCCATTAATTTGGAGTAAATTCTGGTATCCTCTAATTTTTGGGTTATGGGTGTATGTAATGAAGCAGTTATCTTATTACTACTAATCCATGGTTCAAACCATATGGATTGTATTTGAGTTGCTTTATTTTTAATGATAATTATAATTTGTCGTTTTCTATACTATTTCCGCATCTGCCGTGGTTGACAGAAAGAATGTCTATGAATAATGTTTTGCTTCCCAAAGTTTATAATGTCGGTAATGGTGTCCATAAATAGACAAACAAGAACTTTTTATAGAATCATTATCAGAGATCCTTTGTGCCTACAGGTTTTACTGTGTACTGTATGTTTGCTCATTGCGTGCCCTCTTAATCTGTCAATTATGATGCAGTCAATCATTAGTAGTTTGCGCAATATGTATGCTAAGAATTATCACGATCTAAGTATTGAAACTGAAATCTAACTTTTCAGACATTGTGATTATCTCCTCATCTGTAGTTTCCCTTTGTCATGGTTTCATATGACTGAAAACTTACCCTATACGTCATATCCTTTTTGTTATTTCTCTGGGAACAACCATTACTAGATTTTGGTCCAAATTGAAGTGGATTTATATATTTTCTTATTTTTCTTTAGTTGCTGCTATCAACTTAGGTTCATGCCCTTGCATTTTAGTGGTTCGTTGTTGATTTCATATGCTTCTATGTTTTTTGTTTGAGCAGTCAGAGAAGCAAAATCTGAATATACACAAGGAGGCCGTGGTGGACGAGGATCTGGGCGTGGCAGTGGTGGCGGCGGCGGTCGTGGGTACAATAGAGACTCAAACAATGAGAACTCGTATGGAAATGTGGATATTTCTGGGGTTCAGATTGCTTCAGGAGAAGTGGATACTAGAAAAACATTTGAAAGACGTGGTGGTTATGGTGGACCTCGTGGTCCTTATAGTGCTGGTCGCCGAGATGATTTCAGCAATGGCGGAGGAGAAGGTGAACGGCCGCGTCGAGCATTTGACCGCCGTAGTGGAACTGGGCAAGGGTATAAATGCTTTGCTTTTTAGCTTTTCACTCTCTTTTTTTTCCCGTTTGTTTTGGCCTATAGACATTTACCTTATGCTGCAAACTCATTCTGCGTGCAGAAATGAAGTAAAACGTGAGGGAGCTGGCCTTGGTAACTGGGGAGCTCAGACTGATATATCCGAGTGAGTATTTCCTTGGTGCCCTGTGGCAGTAAGGCTATTAATTAGTGCACTGAGACGTGCATAAATGATTTGTTTTGTTTATCCTTTTTTTTTTTTTTGCTTGGTGCCCTGTGGCAGTAAGGCTTTAATTAGTGCAGTGCGACATGCGTAAATGCTTTGTCTTGTATATTTAATTTTTCCCCCTCCATCTCATCTTTTCTAGAGTTACTGAGGAAGTTGTCGATGAAGGTGAGAAAAACCTGAAAGCTGATAAGTCATCAGGAGAGGTGGCTGCAGCAGATGGAAACAAGGAAACTTCTGCAAATGAGACTGAAGAAAAGGAACCTGAGCCTAAGGTTAGGGTCTTTATTTAAACCAGTTCAGTATATGAGTACTTTCCCAGGTTAAGTAAACTTGAATCTGCTACATTCTCAGCCCAATGTCATTTCTCTTCTATATTCTCAGCCCAATGTCCTTTGCTCGAAGACGACTTAACATTACATGTTTTGGCATTCATAGTTTGGTCTTTGTGACATCTGAACATGATGATTTGGATATTCTTAGGAAGTATGAGAATCATCTGATCTTGGTTTGACCATGCTGTTATCATTTAATTTGTAGCCACTGTGTTTGCGGTCTGTCTTACCAACCAATCTATATTTTCTATCAGAATCTTTAATGCATCCAGACTGAACTCACGTGGTTTCACTTTTCACACAACTTTCATAGAGCTTAGGATGGTAATTCCAATATTTTCATCCTAACGTCCTTGTAGAAATCCAAATTATGTAACATGTACAAAAGCTTATCGTAGTTCTAGTATGTTATTACCTCGACCTCATGTTCTCATTTTGGTTCAAAATTGAAGAAACTTGAGCTTTGTTCACTGTCTTAATAGGTGAGGCCTTGTATTCTATCCCTACATTTTTCATTAATATAAAGGTTCTGGGTATTCTCATGTGATGTTGGTGGCAAACATATTGCTGGAAACATACTCTATTGTCACCAATTTGGTTCTCCCCTCCATAAAAACACCAATCAATTGGGTTATATATTAATTACTAACTTTATTCAATATGAATGTCAAACATAAGTGACTGAGAGTCTCATAACTAGCTTCCACATTTCATCTACACCAATCTGATTTAGCAGTTTTGTATCCCTCTGTACGTTTTGGAATAACTGTTTTTTGGATTGCAGGAGATGACCCTTGAAGAGTATGAGAAAATTCTACAGGAGAAAAGGAAGGCTCTGCAGGAGCTTAAAACTAGGAGAGGAAAGTTGACGTGAAAGAGTTTGAATCTATGCTGCAGCTAGCAAACAAGAAAAACAATGATGAGATATTCGTCAAATTGGTAAACTTTTTTGATCTCTCAGAATTCACACTTCCCTTCTCTTTGCATTTTGTTCATCAGTGTTTCAAGACGTGTAAACGTGATGCATATACTTGATCTTATCTTCAATTTGACTCCATTCTGTAGGGCTCTTCCAAGGATAAAAAGAAAGAATTAGCTGAGAAGGAAGAGAGGGCCAAGAAGGTAACTTCATTACATCACATTGAGAATATATATTTGGATAAGTGAAGCACTTACTCTTTCTAAACATGTTTTGGTATGCACATGACATTAAGAATATTTGGATAAGCATAAATAGAATACTTTTTAAATGTTTGGATGCGTTACTTTTTGGGTAATTTTCACTCTAGATCCCAACCTTTCAACGTTGTATCAATGTTGTCCACATTCTTTTTCTTGGGCCTACTGTGCCCCCAACCTTTCATTTATTATCATATTATATCCCCAACGTTACTTTTCGTCCCCAACCTTTCAATTTTCACAATGAACCCCTATCAGTATGACTATTATACTCTTAATTCTTTATTTCCACTATAGGTCCCAAATCTTTCAATTTTTATACAATTTTGTCCTCATCCTTTTTTGGGCGTATCGGACCTCTAACCTTTCATTTATTGTTGTGTTACGTCCCTACTAACACCTTCTATTCTCCACCTTTCAATTACTACTTTTAATTCCAATTAAAATTACTACTAGCATTTTTAGACCACTCTAAATCTGCCCCTCTTCCTTTTGCGGCCGCTAGTATATAATGATGCCGTTTCAGAACTTGATGCCATTGCAACCACACTTTGAAATGTTGGGGATGGAAAGTGATGTTGAGGAATAGCACGATAATAAATGAATGGTTAGGAACCTAGTAAGCCCAAAATAAAAAAAATAGAATGGGGACAAGATCGATACGTAGTTAAATCATTGAGGACTTAGACTGAAAATTACCCTTAAATTTTCTTGCTTATGAGTTAAAAAACACCTTTGTAAGGACAAGTAACTTCTGGATTGTTGTCGAAATAACTTTTCCAACAGAGACAGATAGAGGAGCCTTTATTTTGAAACCTATGATTAAGCTTTCTTAAGCTCTGAACATGCTCAATTACAATGTTCTTTTTACCACTTACACTTTTCCCCCCTCTTTGCGGCTTAGTCTGTCAGCATTAATGAGTTCTTGAAACCTGCTGAGGGTGAAAGGTACCATGGTGGCCGTGGTCGGGCCCGTGGACGCGGTGCCAGAGAAGGTTACTATGGAGCAGGCGGTGAGATGAGCAACGTGGAAGCACCAGCCATTGAAGATCCAGGGCAGTTCCCTACATTGGGTGCTAAATGAGATGTTTTCACATGCTTTTACCTCCCGCCATTTTTATCTTTTTAAGTCTCTTCAACTGGAATAATGGATATCTATGTATCAAAGAGCTCTCTAAGCCTATGTTTAAAATGTATATTACTTTCAGTTTTTCATGTGTCCCCCGTTTTACTTTTCCTAATGCTATGTCCGATACCTGAAATGAGATATGGGGGCATATGAAGTATTAACTTATGATGATGACTCCATATATATCTGTTTTGAATACAGAAGGCAATTTTACTTATTTAGTTTCTTCCCTTAATATACATGGACGGAAGAATATATGATGATATTTTCTGCCTTATTTCTTTCATGGTACGGGATATGGTTTATTCCGTTGGATATTTTTTGTTAAGATACGTTGTTCTCAACCTTTTTAACATTGTGTTGTCTCATTTGAGGCCTCGGTTCTATTGGGGTACCAATGGAGTATTGGAAAATTTCCTCTGAGCAGGTTTGGCAATCAATTCAGCCTTTTATGTAGTTTGGATTGAACCGATTCATTGAAAGTCAAAGGCGTTAGTTGTGTATGGAAAATAAAAGTCATTGCTTGTTGGCGAACAATTTTTTAACATCAAGTATAATCGTATAAGTAACCTATAGATTTTTAAGGCTTTTAGCAATTGCCTTGCGACTCTATGAAAACCTAATCAAGATATATATATATATTTTGTACGCAGAAGAACACGTCTCCCTTGGCTGTCATCGCCTAACGTCTCCATAATAATTAATTATTCTCCCACAATCAATTGGTTGCCTTGATTTTATATATTTTACATGAACGTGTGGAGTTATTATTTTACAAAAGTATAAATTTAAGAGATTTTCTCTACGAAATTAATGTTTCTTGTATGTGTTTTACTAACAGCAGAATTTGATCTGCAGCACTTGGTTGTAATTGGTCATTTCTTATTCTTGAAAACTCTTTTCGTGTTTCAAATAAAAAAACCATACATACCTAACCTTTGAAAGGAAAATAGGGGGAGGGTCAACCATTTCCGATAAAATAATATTATGTAGTAGCACTAATGTTTAACATCAATCTACAACTTACTCCCTCTGTTCACAAAGATAGTCTAATAGTTATTTTTATATAGATTAAGAAACGATATTTAATATAGTTGAAACATTTAATTTTATCTTATTTTTTCAAATATACTTTTATGTCTATTAATTATTTGAAATATTTTCAATATATAGGTAGTTGAATAATAATAATAATTAATTCACGTGGAAATGAAAAATTAAATGCATACTCAATATGGTAAATGAACTATCATTTTAGGATGGACAAAAATAGGGGCGGAGGGTGTATCATGTAATTTAATGCCACCTTAACGTGGTACTAAATAAATAACATTACTCTTTTTGATATAATAAGTAATTTGGAGAGAGAAAAAATTCATGCTACTAAGTACCCTGTCTGCTTGATGACATTTTCAAGTTAAAAATTAGGTGCCAATTATAGTTTGGAGGTCGTATGTATAAAGGTAAATAAATAAAATAATACTATATTATTGTATGTATTAATGTATGTATAATAAAGTCTCACATACGAAAATTTGAATATCTTCTAAGCCATTTTCATCACTAGAGCCACGAACATTCATAACTGAAGCATATTAGGTAGACACGGGAAATAAAAGTTCTAAACTAATCTAAAAATTCAATTATTTTAGTACAAATTAACTTATAAGCTAGTAATAATAATATCAAAATGAACATTCAGCTCTCCACCCCATAGTTGAATTGTCTATATAAGTTGCACGACAGTCATTTTGTGCAAATACATTCGAGTTTTCGCTTCCATCGGTAGAAATGGCCGTGGTTTCTCCCTTTCTTCTTCTTGTCCTTCTTTCCCCGGTAGTAATTGCCAAGGATATCGACGTTGGTGGCAGCGGTGGCTGGACCAATGGGTTTGATTACTCGGATTGGGCTTCTAAACAAACATTCAATGTGAACGATAAACTCGGTAAGTAAATTAATTCCTTTATCTTTCGATATATTGGACAGTACTGAAAAGAACATACTAAATGCTCGTTTTGGTTTTTTGTGAGCAGTGTTTTCATTTGGATTTACTCACAGTTTGGATGAAGTGACTAAAGATGATTATGACAATTGCAACACTGGGAAGTCTATTGATTCATACACTACAAGCCCAGCTACCGTTACCCTATCCAAAGCTGGTACGAGGTACTTCATATGTCCAAGATCCAGTCATTGCAGTGATGGCATGAAATTAGCAGTCAATGCGGTTGACAAAAGCACCACCCCTGGTGGCTCACCACCATCGCCTCCGGCAGCCACCACTCCGTCACCACCTGATTCTTCCTCTCCGGACACCCCGCCATCTTCGGGAACCCCGCCTTCAACGCCCTCGGGTACTACTGCCCCACCGTCGCCGACCGGTGGTGCTGTGAGCACTTTTGGTGGCAATGGTTATTTGATGGTTGGATGTTCACTTGTATTGGCCTCCTTGTTTGTGTTCATGGCCTAGGCAAGAGGCAGTGCTGTTGTTTGATCATGGGTTGCACTTATTGTTTATGTTATTGTTTTTGTGCGTTAATAATAATTTCATCATTGGTATATATAGTTATCATTCTTCTTACTTTTCCTTCTTCTTTTTTTTTTTTGGGCCCTTAAATATATTGATTATTGTTCTTTTCTAGAGACGATCCTTCATAGCGCGATAAACTATCTCAATAATTATTATTATCTAACGAAGTGTGTATATATATATATATATACACTCTTTTGTTGCCTTCTATGTACCGCAATGTGGACTTTGTCCTGTTATTGGATGATTGTATCCTCAATGAATAATTCTATTTGAACAAAACAAGAAAAAAGTTAGACAAAATAGACATGTTTCTCATATTATTATTGCAATTAATTTAAAAGTGATATATAATGTGTTGAAAAATAAGATCCTATACATATCAGTAAATTTTTGTATTCCTTTTTGTGCAAATAGTATCACTCATTGTCAATATGGTGCGGCCATCTTATCAAAAGTTCTCTTATTGCGATGATACGCATTGAATTACGAAAACAAAAAGTTGGAGGAAAATGATTTGAATGGAAAATTTCAATCACTTCTCGAAAGTTTTGTTAAAAAACTTCCCACCCCATGTGGTGTGCATCTGTGTATTTCAAATATAAACTATGAGTGTTTTAAATCCACATGGTATGCATCTATATATGCCACATGAGAGGGAAGTTTTTTAACAAAACTTCCCGAAAGTGCTTGAAAGAGACTCATGATTTGAATTGAGGTTTATGGAGTCTTGATTCCCATTCCCGTATATTTGATTATTATCCCTATGTAGAAAGTAAAATAAGGTTGTAACTTGTAACACAATATAAGACGTGATAAAATTTGTTAGTTATTTTATTCTTTTTTTTTTAAATAAAAAAAATCAAAAGTTGGAATATCATTGAACAAAAGAACATTACATCCCAGGTCCAACTCTTGAATCAACAGACCAAATTTGGCACTTATCTTATTCTTTTTTTAAGAAAGATGTCAGTTATCTTATTCGATCTTATAGAAAATACAAATTCAATAATCACGTTAGTCTACTCCGCGACCACGAACGAAATCATTTCAGGGATTTAAATCGATTGTTAGTTAGAAGCGCAACCAAATAGTGGACCAGAATATAGTTGACTAAGAAGGTAATAATCCAAATTATTTTTGTCTACCATACTTTGGTTAGGTGTAGCTAATAAATTAAATAATGTACGAACTAACAACTCTATACACCTCATACTAATCAATATGAAGTCAATTTATGATAAAGAATATGATTACCCAACTGTTCAATAGAGTAATCAACTCTTGAATTGGATTTGAAAAAAGAAAAGAAAAATGGAGGAGCATAATCAGAAATAGAAACACTATTTAAAACAAGGAGTCATTTCCCTAATTAAAGTTGGAGAGTTTCCTTATCTTTCACTCTAAGAACTTAATTAGGCATAATTACTCCTTGAACCCTTCAACTCTAACACATAATTTTGAGTCAATTCCGAACAAAATATGTCGTTATTATAGGTTGGTGTCTTGCTTTTATTTATCCAAATATACCGAATTCAACAGCCTCAAAGCATTGTAATTTCTCCCGTTGTTATATAGGAAGCATTGAGAAAAATTGGGTTCTATTGTGTTTTCTGAAAGCCTGAAATGGGCCTAAAGGCTGAAGGCATGCAACTGGGACCTCAACCCAAACAGCCCAGTTCACCATTTTTCTGCATATATAAATCTTGTGGATCCCAGTATCTTTGTGGGCCATAGCTATATGACGAATCAGGTCTGAAATTCTTCTGCAAATTTGAAAATGGCAGGTCCGAAATTCTTCTGCAAATTTGAAAATGGGTAATCCTCGTAAAACGTCCTCACCTTTCAACTTACATCCTCACCTTTATGTTTTTGGCGAAATTGGTCCCTACTGTCAAAGTATGTCAAATTTTTCTGTTAGCTAAACTCGTATACTTCAATTTCTAAACTTTGTAAAGCCATTTTGGGAACCCACCACACCCCTTGTATTTTCCTACAAACAAGCCACTGCCCCGTATATATAAACCAATCTTTTTAATATATTATTATAATAATTATGATATATGAGCAACAATTAATGCATTCAGTGTTTATAAGTACCAAAGGAGTATATAATTATATAAGAAAATTTAATAATAATCAAATTAATAGCAGTACAGGGCCAAAACAAAATAAAATAAAAAATTTGTTCTCTGCTAATTTTCTTGAATATCATATACTCTAGTTTCTCCAACCATTCAACGTCAAGGTCAAAATTTTAGTAATGGATGCTCTTTATATATCTCGCTTCTCAACCCTATATAATAAAATAGAAGAAAAGTTGTATAAATTAACAAAAGCGTGACAAATGGTTTTTGACCAAGGTTGTTAAAATCGTATTTTTGGATCGGATCGGCCGAAGGTTTTGAAAATCGGATCGGTGAATCGAATAGTAAATCGTAAGATTCTATGAAAAATCAATTAAAAATTACCAAAAAAGTTGGGAAAAATGGAAAAATCCTCAAATTAACAATAATAAGTCAAACAATAACTTAACACCATACATATGACGTCTTATACAAGGCTTACAAACTAATTCATGGTAAACACCACGAGAACAATAAGCATACAACATATTCGAAACACAAAAATCACTCATCGAAACACATTTCCTCATCACTAACACCAAATGCATTGCTTTTATTGCTATTGGGGTTAACCATCCGAATCTCTTCATCAATATCATTGCTTCCTCGAGCATCAAAAATCTGCAAGAAGACAATCAAAAACTATCCCACCAATTTACCAGATGAAATGCATTAAAAATCAAC
>CAVNYN010202370.1:0-39652 GCA_963692815.1 Nyctanthes arbor-tristis
CTACTTGTAAGTATTGTTGTGCCTAAAAATTTAAGCAAGAGTGTCCCACATTTTGTTGTGGTGATGGAAATATTAAAATTTGCTTAAATGTAATGCCTGATGATCTATTCAAGTTATTCACATCAAATGATCCACAATCTTTGGAGGTTAGACGGTTGTCTTGCAGTTGCAATAACCATTTTGCATTTACATCTTTAGGTGTAAAATACGATAAAAATCTCTCCAAAATGAGCAAAGGTGTTTCCGCATTTACATCTTTAGGTGTAAATTAGTTGTATGATGTCCGTGAATAATTATAATAGGATAATTATGACAAAAAAGAAGATAATTATGTTCGATTGGTTTTATTATCAAAAGGTCTTTTGCTTAAAAAAAATAATTAATTTAAGTGGTAAAGAGCACTTCTTACCAGAATAAAGTCCTGAGTTAGAGTCTATACTATTTTTTTTAATGATATTATAAGGGGAATTGAACCCTAGTGGAGGTATGAAAAATCAACTCGGACTCCATCAGACCACATAGGTCTTGGTGAGTTAGAGTCTAATTTGCTAATGCACCTCCCCTAAGTTCTCCAATTATATAATAATAATAATAATAATAATAATAATAATAATAATAATAATGCAATACTCACCCTTCAATCCATAAACTAATTACAAATCCAACAATTTATACACTCACCCTATTTCGCATACAGTATTTATCTAACCCATAAGAACTCTAAAGTCTACGGTGGTATGTTAGAAAAAATGGTAATATGCCAAATGTATTTTACAGTTATGAAAGTAATTCAAACCATTTCGCGAAATCACTTGCGCCTGAACATGATTGATGCCTTAACATAATTGATAATAGCCAATCTACGGATGCAAATACGTAAAAAATAATTATGATACAAATCAAGGCCCATTTTATGGTACAATTTGTCGATTTTTTGTTACGCTGTGTATGCAATAAATAATAAATAAATGAAAAAATAAAGGCACATTTGTTTATAAAAAAAATGTAATGTCATTATAATTTTTAAAAAAAAAAAATCAAAAAGAAAGAAAGAAAAGTCTATAAAGAAGCCAAATAGCCAATCATTTCATATATATTGCTTAAAAGAAGTTATTTAATGTTTACGAATTCACGATTAAACATCCATTTTTTCATTACAAAACTGAAAATGGAGATAAAAAAAATGTTTTCAAGATACTCAACACAATGTTGCTATTGGAATCAAAATTAGAATTACAATTTAGTAGGAATCATTTTTCCTTTTTTCCTTTTTTTTTTTTTGGATGTTCTTCACACAAAATTTGTAAATGAAAATCAATACTACCTCCTTTCCAAAAAGATGATCCATTTTTCATCTGTCTTAAAATGTAGTTCAATTTCCTTTTTAAAAAGTATTTAAAATATTAGTTTTCTTATATGCCCTTATTAAATATGTATAGTTATAAAAAAATAGAATTATTATAGTAAAATAATAATTAATAAATGAAATGGTATAATAATATAGAAATAATGTGAAAATTTACCTTTTCAAGCTATTAAATGAACTTTTCTTAATTTATGGGAAAAATATGACTATCTTTTTGGGATAGAGGTAGTAGTAATATGGAATAATAGCCACAAAAAATTTCAAACACCTTAGATGGTGCTGTTAAGGCACCATCCTCTCATGTTGGAACGGACTTGGCACTTATTAGAGATGTCTTAACAGAATTGATAATAGTTGATTTAAAGATGCAAATAAAATACAAAAATGAAAACCTAAATGAGATGCAATTAGTTTTCAATAAAAAATTCAATATTAAGAAAATAAATAATTATAATTGTTTGGAACATAAATAATTATTATAATTTATCAAAAAAACTTAAACCAAAAAAAAGGGTCACCAAGCAGCCTTGCATGTGCAACCATCTCATATTCCATTATCACCCAACAAAAAAAAATTAAATATTAATGATGATGAAGAATTGTTCAATAATAATAACGATGATGATGATAAAGAACAGGGGCCCCGACACACCTTTGTTCTTTTGGTTTGCATTGTGCAGCAAAGGCTAGAGAGTTCAAATTTCGAGTATGAGATCTCAAATTTGAACCACAAACATCATTCAACTAATTTTTCTCCCCTATCTACCCCTCGCATCACTAATAATAATAATAATAATAATAATAATAATAACAATAATAATAATAATATACGCCATCCTACAATAATATTGTTTTCCATATTTGTCTAAGGATTAAGAAAAGTTCATTTAATAGCATTAAAAAAGTAAATTTATGATTATTTTCCTATTATTATACTCTTTCATTCATTAATTATTCCACTTTAATAATTCTATTTTATTGATAATAATGTATATTAATATATGAGTATATAAGAAAACTAATATTTTAACTATATTTTTAAAAGGAAAGTTGCCTATATTTTGAAACGGACAAAAAAGAAGTACTTTATTATCTTTACACGACGTAGATAGTACTAAATATCAGTCGCAGATTTCACAATTCTGTCAATAAAGAAAATTAAAATAACATAAAAGAACAGATTAAGAAAACTGAAAAATAATTAACAAAATACAACTTGGTTTATGGCAATTTAATATGTTAATTTATTTCATATATGTATTGTTTATTGTTATTTTTAAAATCGATTGACTACAATTAAATTGAATACAAACTGGCCGGGAATACAAATAAACAACATAATAAATGTAGCGTGCAAACGAAGCAACATATTGTGATACAATTCGTTATATTTTTGTTATGCAGTGCATACAAAAAAAATACTAAATTAATAAACAAATGAACAAACAAAGACATTTTTAACCAAGAAAAGTAGAAATACTAATATCATCATTAGTTTCCAATTAAAAAGTTTCTAAATTAGAAAAATTAAATTATTATTATTAATTTTTTTTTTTGGGAAAGGAATGTTACTTCAATTCATTAATCTTTATTCATTAATCTTTATATTCCAAACTGAACGAGATTACAATCGGCAAACAATATGTCCAAAAATTATTACGTTCCAAGTGAATAGTTAAAGCAGCTAAGTCGTGGGCTACTCTATTCTTATCCCTAGGAATATAGCAACACTAACCACACTTGCTCCTAATGAGATCATTGCACAAATCTTCAACTAACAATGCATTCGGGGTGAAGGAATCCGATGAGTTAACACATTGACCATCGCATTCTACTTTGCCAACGGTGAACTGATATTAAGAGGCGAATTGGAGTCCTTCAATTAGAAAAATAATTAATTAGCAAAAACAATTATAAATTTTAAGAAAACAGGGAAGTCTACAAAGCAGTCAGCCAATCATGTTGCTCAATCAACTTATTAAACGTTTACAAATTCACGACTACATTTCTTTTCTTTTTTTTTTATTTACTCCACAATTCCAAAAACAGTAATAAAAAATGTTTGTAAAATCTCTTATCTCATGTGACCTATATAGATATACACTAGATAGATTTGAAATACACAATAGCATACATTTATGCATGACCATATGATATGAGAGTTTTTTGAACATTTTTTTTTATGAAATAATAGCAACAAAAAATTTCAAGCACCTTCGAAAGCTATTGTTAAAGCACTTTCTTGCTCATATGAGGGTAATAAAAGCATGAAATGTGGATTTAAATGTGCGCCATGTGGAATAGGAGGTGGCTTAATAGGATTGATAATAATCAAGTTAAAGATGCAAATAAAATACAAAAATGAAAGTCTAAATGGGACGTAATTAGTTTTCAATAAAAAAAAATAGGAGTTTGAACCACACACATTCGTCCCTGTAATCTCCATCATTTCTTAAAGAAAAAAGAAACACTATTGTTTCGTAGTAAACACTCAAATTCCAAGGCAGTGGAACATGTTTCGTTGGTAACATTAACTTGAATTCAATTTTTTTATTAAGTATCAATTGCAACTTCTCAATTTTGAAAATAAAGAAAATATAAAATAAAATACAAATCTGATTAAGTAACTAAAAAATGAGTAACAAAATACAAATTTATAAACATTTAATAAGCATTGTTAAATGTTATTTTCCGAACCGATTGACTTCAATTAAATTGAACACGAATTAGCTGGGACCTAATTAGTAAGATATATTTTCATTTAGTTTCCTGGGAATAAAATAAAAAGATCGGAAATGTAAAAAAGGGTTTTCATTACTCCTCAATGAAAATTTGTAAATACGAAAAAGAAATAACCACAAATTTTTCTAAAACATAAATAGTAGTAATTTTTTTAAGTACCAAAAAGGGCATGTTATCGAAAAAAAATAAATGCAATAAATTAACTAACAGATGCAACTGGATTTATTACACATTATTTGTGAAGATGACATTATGTAATTACGATTTACATAGATATGCGAATTTATTTTATATATGAATCTTTTAAATGTTACTTTTAAAATGAATGGACTATTATGTTGAACATGAGTAGAGAACTAATTAATAAGGGATATTTTCACTTAGTTTTCAAAATCTAAAATGCAATAAATTAATTAACAGACGCAACTTGATTTATTACACATTATATTGTGAAGATGACATTACGTAATTACGATTTACATAGATATGTCAATTTATTTTATATATGAATCTTTAAATGCTATTTTTAAAATGAATGGACTATTATGTTGAACATGAGTTGAGAACTAATTAATAAGGGATACTTTAACTTAGTTTTCAAAAAACAAAATGCAAAGATTGAAAATGTTGTTTTTAAACAAAAAAAAATTCTAAATTCAAAAATAAAATAACCATAAATTTTATAAGAACATAAATAATAATAATAATTAAAAAAATTACACAGAAAAATGTAAAAAAAAGAAAGAAAAAGAAAAAAAAGAGAACAAAAAGGGGCAAAAAAAAAATTTAAAGCCAATGAAAAATCCATTCCATTTTTTTCTTCCCCGACCGAAGAGATTCCAAGACAATTAAAGTAGTTGTGTAATCAAAGTTGGAAGCCTATTGGATAGAAACTTGAGAAACATAAATAACAAGAAAAAAACTTTTCCAAAATAGGCAAGTGAAATTTTCCCGCCAAAATCTAAAACTAGACTATTCAGCTTTATATAGTATATAAATTAGAGTTTGTTTTAGAGTTGACCTTTCAGATTTGATATTTTAATTTATTAGTGAAAAAGTTAATTAACAAACAAGACAAATGGGCAAAATAGTTAATATTTAGTTGTTAAACTCAATTGTTGCAGATTCAAATATTTTCTAAGTTCTTTCACAAAAATTTTTGTTAAAAAGTAAAAGAACAATTAATGCAAGATTTACCAAATAAAAAGGCGGGAAAAGCGCGATCCGTACAAAAGGTATCTAAACTTAGTTCTCTTAATTAATATAATAATAATATAGATTAACCTACAACTACAAAACAATAACTGAAAGAACTTGAATTGTTACTCACAAAACAATTTATAATCTTTTAAATATTAACGCAATCAAATACTAAAACAATAGTAGAAAAGTTTAACTAAATAGATATATTAATAGACTTACATGCTCCATAAAAGATTGCACAAAGTAACAGGCCTAAAAAAAATGTTGGCTCAAAATAAAATAGAAAATGTGCAAATAAAGATAATAGATGAATTCAAATGTCCAAAATAAGTCATTAGCAGTCGCAAAACGACTAGTTCAGCTGATCTCATCCAGTTACCCAAAAATCAGATATTATGGGATAAAAACGGATATCATTATACCCGTTTCTTCAAACACCATCTATCAATAACTCCCTACAAAAATAGACGGAGATAATTCATAGAGGTTTACAAACTGAAAAAGGGAAGGAAATTTTTGTTTGGAAACTTTATTCATATTTTATATATATATAATAAATAATAGATAATTAATTAATTAGTAAGTAGAAATTATAGTAGAATTCATGGAATCAAATAAAAAATACAATAGAAAATTTCTGTCAAATATCTATCAAGTAAAACATTCAGTAGATATAAAATCACCATTAAATTGTGTAAATTCAAAAAATCAACTAGCCAACAAAACAATATAAATCCCAAAAATAAATGAAAACATTAATACGATTTTCAAAGTGTAATTAAAAAAAAAAATGTTTGAGGCACTCCTTAAGAATATGATTTTGTTGTGCATGTGTCTGTGCGCGCCTCAAGAATATGGGATGAATTTAGGTCGAGCGGGGATTTTGGGCTATTAATAGTTCGATTATTATGAGGTCAACATTTGGATGCTTGAGGCTACCCTATACACAATTTAAATAGGGCCCCATTTTAATATGATTTTAATAATTTGAACATTAACTTTTCATATTAAAAGATGAGCAAAATAAATAAACATTTTAAATAATATTCAAAGGAATTTTCGGTTTAGTAACTTTTAATATTGCCATATTGGTCTATTTATAAGATATTTAATTATATTTTATTTCCTTTAAGAAGCACATATACAATGCTAATACATTAATTAAAGGGGCCTCTTTTCTTACAAAATTAGTATTTCAAAGTTTTTTTTTCTTTTTCCAAAAATGAGAAATTCAAAGTTAATAACTAAAAGAATAGACAATTTTATTTTGCCCACGCATGCATGTTATTATGCATGCGCGTAATACATGGCACACATCTACGCTACAAGTGTGAGGTGCTTGTAGCCTAGATATTTGACACATATACACTCATGCATAATAATATACATGCGTGTAGGTAAAATAAAATCCTTACTAAAAGAATTGTAACTATTACTATTAAAAAAAATAAAAAATTTATTAGGCCTTAAAAAAAAAAATTAAATGTATGGTACGAAAATTTGAACCTTTGACCCATAACCAGAAATGAAAACTAAAATGTATTGAACATTTTATGCTCTTCCGATCTTTTGATTCAATTTATGGTAGTTGATTTATAAAGAGAAATTATAAAGAGGTAAAAATAGTAGTGTAGATTTAATAGAAGTTTGAAATTTATGATTATAAATGAGTAGTTGTCAAATCAGCAGTCAAACCAACGGTATGTGGGATTATAATATATTTTGATAAAGAGGATCAAAGATGGGCTATAATTGTACACACTAATTTTTTCTATTGTTTAAATATATATTTAAAAAAACTCAACTGTTCAACTTTTCAATACTTTCCAAGTGGTGGCCCTAGGGGCCTCTATCACTTAGCATCAAGGCCGACCTTATGAAAGAGAATACTTTTCCAGCTAAGGAAAGACTGTAATGACAATTTTAACACCAAAAAATGTATAGAGTTTACTCGCCCTTCTTAAAAGTCATCATCAGAGTCTTGGAAAACATAACTTGTCGAATTTTTTTTTTAACTTCTATCTTAGCTATGTTGATCTTTCCACGCCTCATACTAGGTTTCTTTGGTTATTACTTAATAGTTAATTTCAAGAAGTTGAGATGTGAAACTAATTTGGGAAGAAACTTGGATGATTCAAAGTGGCTCACACTTCCCTGTTTCCCATATTATTTGGCGTTTTTTTATTAATGACATGTTACGTTGCATTTTCTTCTCCTGATTTGGGAGTTAATCTTTATTTATTGCATGTAGTGTTCTCTGAGTTGGCAGACATGACTGACTCTACATTAATCTTAATTATATACTAAATTGGGATCAAACATAAAGATAATTTTATTATTTCCTTTAATTTGTAACATAAACTTAGTATTTATAGTAGCTATAAGTAATTATATATCATGGATGATTTACGTTATGTAACAATTTAATTATGATAGTCTAAAATGTAAATTATTAATTACGTACAATAACCATTTAGGTAAGATTTACGATTACAATAACCATTATCCTGCTTATAACTTGGCGATTAATGATCGAATCCATTATTAATCAACATGAAAAAATCTATGATAAGGAAACTATACGAAAGCTTTTTTATGCTCGACAATTTCGATTTGCACATGATAATCATAACTAATTAAATCCCCTATGAATTGATAATATGGTCTCAACGAATATTGAAATATAGGATAGAATTTTATATTAATGTTCACAAGTGCAAGTGATACTTCGGAATAATATTTCCATATACCCTATAAATGGTACTCACGGGCATTACGTGTGAAAGATTAACAATATATATATATATATATATATATATATATAATATGTACGCTTGTTAAAGATGACATTATCGTATTCTTTAATTATCCTCTCTGACGCATTGAGCAAATTACTTATTTTTGCTCTTTCTTTAAAATTGTTTTATTTATATTCAGTTCACAACCTTGCTATTTGCCTAAAAGAATCTTTATAACATATAAACACAAAAAAAAAAAAACGATTGATTTTTAAATGCAATGCAATCATCTTGATAATGGTAAAACACTAACTACAACGATCAAACTCATTACAACCAAATTTCAAATCATGTAATTTATTTCCTTGAATATTCTTATGTAAAAATTGAGATATTTCTTGGGGGCATTCCCCGGAATTAGAAGAAGGGACGGCCATAACCGAGTGTGTATCCACGGGGAGTCATCGAAAGTCCAAGGCCAGGAACCTTGACATCAACGTCATACCCAACGTTTCCTCCAGAACTAGACGCACCAATAACCGGTGGCAAAGAAGTCGAAGCCTCCACAATGAGCCTCTCCACTTGATTAGCCACATTCTTCTTTAGCTCCTCCATCGCGGCCTTCAATTGCTCGAGCTCTTGCAATCCGAGCTCGTTAATGGGCGCTTCCCACCAACACGTCCCTTGGCTCGCTTTCCTGATCTTGCTTAACTCTTCGCCGCACCTTTTCTCCGCTTCCAACTGGCCGAGCATGTTGGTCAATTGCATGTTGAGCTCCCGGACACTAGCATTCCGGTGAGCCTCCAAAAGTTGCAATGTGCTCGAGCTCGGGGCACTATTCTTCATCAAGTAACGGTCCACAATGGACTCTACACACGGGTGGCCAAAAGAGAATGCCTTTTTGCCGGGTGAAAACACGATTATAGCGATTTCAGCACCACAAAGTGTACAGAGTTCACTTGCCTTCTTGAAAAGCCCCGATCGTCGCTTTGAGAAGGTAACAAGAAGATTGCTTTCTTTCGACATTCTTGTCATCTCTATCTTTTGACGTCCCCTACTCTTTCTCGTCATAGCTACGACTTACAAGCCTGTAACAACAACAATAAAAATTCAGGAGAAACAAGAAAAGGAAGAGGCATTGCCGTCAAACAAACAGGGACCATTATATATAGGATTCACACTTGTACAAAACTTGATAATAGAAATGTTCTTTCAATATTGCCATGTTTTAAATTCCTTTACAAATCTAGTTTTCCTTTTCGGTTTGTAGGTATTATGTATGATCAAACCAGATAACATCAGATTAAGAATACTCTCACATGGAAAATGAGTGTCTAATAAAAATATATTTCCCCTAATAACACAATTAAGCAAAATATTTATTGACTAACTTTACTTCGTATGGGTGTATGTATATTTTACTATTTTGTTGAATAAAAAATTTTTTGTGTCTTACAGTGCGTGTCATTATAATTAGTACAACTCATACTTAGGTAATACATAGAACGTTAATGCGAATCCGTGTAAAAAGAATTCTTCCTCACCGTATCTACCCAAGGGCAGATCCAATGAGCCGGCCCAAAATTATTTTTCAACTTTACATAGGAAAATTTTATTATATATACCTTTTGTACAAATTGACTTTTTTTTTTTTTTAATTCATTTCAGTCCGTGCGGGGAAAAAATCCCTAGATCTGCGTATGGGTTGGCAATTGACTCATGGCGGGTCACTTTATTGTCTTTGTAAGGGAATCCTAACCCCCGTAGGGAACCAAGGCGGAGGCCTAAAACCGCACTAAAGTTCTTTCGGTGTGTTCTTCAAAAAAAAAAAAAAAATGCAAGCTGCTTATTGTTTATTTCATGCCATGCATCACGTAACATCATTTGTAGTGGAGTTACTTAACCAATGTTGTAGAGTTGGCAAATGGCAAGCAGAAGTGCATAGAAAACCGTTGTCAGTTTTGCTCAAGGTACCCACAAATCCTCGGGAATTTTTTAAGTCGAAGCGGTTATTTATGGAACTACCCTCACCTACATGACTCGGCTCACAATTTGGAGTTTTGACAATGCACTTCGAAGCCCAGATTATGACCTTTCTTGAATCCAGAGATAGTGACAACCTTCCCTCAACCAGTACATGGTTTTCTTGTAACATATTTTCCAACCTTCTAAATTGTTTGGTTCTTGTTTTTCATGTGCTTCAAACACAATTTTTGATGTGAATCGCCATGCGGAGACTAAGATATCAAATACTAAAATTTGTGCCCAAGTTAAACTATGGCAACGGAGGCCTAAATGAGTTTAGTGCTTGAATTATGTGAAGAAGTGTTTAAGTCGAATATTTGAAAGACTGAAGCCGCATGGTTCAAGAACTTTCAAGCTGTAAAATTATAATGCATTTGATTTACATTGGCATAAAATATTTTATTAGAAAGTTTATCGAGACAGGAGTCCAACGCAACTTTTGGATCTCAATTATGAGTTTCCTACGAAAAGTTATATACATTGGAACACAAGCTACTAGAAGAATGTGACCTCATGCGGCCAGAAACAGAAGGCCTTTTGCGGGCGCATGTCCCTTGCATGTGGCCGCACGGCATGGATGGCTTCAACGCCGATTTTTGGCCTTTTATGATTTTCTTTTATTTTTTTATTATTTTATAAATTTTACACGTTTCTTAATTAGTTTAAGTTATTTCTTTTCTTATTTAAGGACAAATTTCAAGGTATGAAGAAAAGTTTTGAAGTTTGAAATAAAACCCCAGTTTATTCCCTTCGGGAAATTTGTGAGAATTTGAGTTCTCATTTCTAATTTTTTATGTTTGATCAAGAGATTAATCTTCTTTATCAAGAATTGTGTCCTTATTCTTGTGGTATGTTATGAAATTTGTGGTTCGTTGTTTTAATCGCGGGTCTGAATTAATTTATTTAAACAACTTAAAATCCCTAATTGGCTTTTTTGGGATAAATTGTATTATTGAGAGCTTTGTTAAAATTCACGCTTTCGTGATTGTATCAATTTTCATCAGCTAATCTTGTTCTCAAACAACTCCAAGAGGTTGCAAATACATTTTCTTTGTTTAGGAACCCGCACTGTCCATTCAACCGCATCACAGCACAAATTTAGGAAAATTTTAACTCTATTTTCCACAACCGTCCGATTATTTTCTTTTTAGCAGGTATATTCAACTCTTTTTACAAAATGCAAGGAACTTTCCAATGATGTCAGCCATAAGTGAATCCACACGGACTGAATTTCACACTGATCATGCTGATATTGTGGCAAAAATAGTTCAGTTGTATAATTCGTATTTTGGTTATTCATATACTAACATTCTGACTCTTAAACTTGTTCAGTACAAGAATTTATTCACATAACGCAATTGCTTGGTGGGCAATCACACGATGACGTTTTCCATGTAGCCCAGAATATGCGGGATATATTGACTCTACCTACCTCGACTAATGAGATCAATTTTGAGTTCGATAGGCTTGCATAAAACACATTGCACGGAACACAGTTAGATAAATGGAGGGCGGAAACAAGTCTTCTCGTGCTCAAGAACACTTTTGTGTTCAACATTAATGGCTAGGTGGTGATTTAGAAGAAATAATAATGCCTATGGAGTTCCATAGTTGCAACTACTGATCGAATAATTAAGTCACCATGGGTATTTTTTTTTTCAAATTGCTTTACATTAATATTTCTTTTTGTTTTTTTTTGTTTTTTAAATAAAAGTAGTATAAGCAAACTTGTCATGTACCATTTTAACTCCGCTTACAAGTTTATAGCCGCTCCCAACCTCGAGTAAAGGATGAGGGTTTGTAATTTGTAATTTTATATTTGATAAATTAAAATTTAGTAATTATTGCGTTCTCTATCTTTTCTATTGCACTGCCAGAAAATAGAAAAAAAATTTTAAGAAAAATAAAAATTAGTACAAGCTCGAGCGCAAGCAGGGTTTTTCCCTCGCGAGCCAAGCTCTAGCTCGTGGGGCTTGGCTCGAGCTTGTGGACTAGTGAGCCTAGGTAAAGTGCGAACATGCACCAACTCGCCAAGCCCAATTGCCAACCCTAGCTAGATCTGCACATGTATCTATCTAGCATCCCAACCCAAACCCCAAATCAACTGGAAATGAAAAATTCTAACAATAAAAATTTTTAGGAGAAAGTGGAGGTGACAAACCCCCCCTTCTTTTCTGTCATTTCCGGCGATAATTATGAAAGAGACGGCAACAAAATGATAGTCACCTTTTTTTTCAATCAATTTGAGATGATAGTTGGTAACTAGGTAAGTAGGATGAGGAAGAAATTATTTTCAAAATTATTTTCTTTTCTATTTTTATTTTTTAAAATTCTTTTTGTTTTTATTTAAGGAGCAAAGGGTGTAAATTTCATTTTCATGGCCTTAGGGGCTTTATGTGTCTATTTATGAAAGATTGTAGACTCACGGCATTGAAAAAAAACAATAAGGACCTAGTTGATATAGAGTGTAAGGGTTGAGACGATATGTGAAATTTATACCATGTAAATATAATATTATGTTTTCGACCCGGGCTTAAAATAAGCGCCGGCCAGTGTCCCACATTTTCACCCTAGGCTTAGATGGAGGTGGTTGCTCGGGTAGCAAAAGGTAATATATATTTGATCAATCGTTGTAATATAAATGTAGCAAAAAATAAAAAAAAAAAAAAAGAAATGCTCCTTGAGTATGCACTTTAGGATATAAAACTCGAAGTGTTAATCAACTTCCACTTGTGAACTGGAAATTGAGGTGTTCAAGGTTATGATGTCCTTCAATGTCGAAGAATATTTTTGTTTTTTTCTTAAAAATTTTGACCCAAAAAAAAAAAAAATGTAACTCCCCCATTTTCCATTTATGCTTTATTAACTGTGCTACTACAAACGTAACTAAAAATGATAATAAATTATTGCAAACAATGCTATGCTACAAACTCTGAAGTTCCAAAACTTCCAATCATGTGTCTCTTCGCTAAGGCTTCAAGATTTTGTTTGACCTCCAAGAGTTGTGTAGCTAAGCAAGTTGTTCAACATTTAGCGCGCAGAATAGATGTCTCCGTGAAGTCCTGAGCCCATGAAGGCAACCTTTTAGTTACTTTACTTGTCGTCGGTTCTTTTCCACCCCTTTTTTCAACTTCTATTTTAGGTTCATTCTTGGCAAGTTCGCGGTTCTATTGCAGCACGGTCTTGTTGTGATGAGCCCGCATTGAACTTTCGGCCCTGTCATGTGGCTGAGTTCCTTCAGCGATGAACCTATTAGCAATCGTATTTATGCTAGGGTGGCCAAAGGAATAAGCCCAGTCACAAGGTGAGAAACAAATAATCCCAACTTCAGCACCGGTCAAAAGAGAGAGTTCGTAAGCCTTTTTGAATAGACCACCACGACGCTTTGAAAAGGTGTCTTGTAATTGCACTTCATTCTCTATCTTTTTCATGGGCACCTTTTTACGACCCATGCCTTTTTTAGAGGAAGCTTGATTGGATGAACTCATGACGATAATGGGTAAAAGGTAAGAACAAGAAAATTGTAGAAAATGAGATGCTAATACAATTTTCAACAAAAGCAATAGGCGTTTTATAGGTCGTGGTTTGTTTTGCATGCACCAGTCCGACAGTGTTTTTTTCGGTTATTAAATTAATGTAATCCATCAAAAATTGCATAAGAATCTGCAATGTTTTAAAAGTTAATTACTTACCAAGATTGTAATGGGTAAAATCTGAGTGCCCTTATTTCATTAATGTGATTTCCATCATTGTAAATTGTTAGTAAATTCTTGTTCCATATGCTATTGAAGTTCTTTCTTATTGTGTATTTTGTGCATGTGCAAATTGACGGCCTCCCTTATGAATTCCATACTTGAGATTATGAGTGTCATACTTAAATATGAAATTATGCCTATTTATGAGAGAGTTATAATTTGGGCAAAACCTAGAATGGTCCCTAAACTTTAAACCTTTATTAGAGGGTCTTCAAACTTGAAAATGGAATTTTATTAATTCTTAAGATTTGTAACTCCATTTTTATTAGTTCGAAAAGAATTAAGGACTAATTCTCCTCACCGTTTAGAAACTGACGTGTGACATGATTGTTTTCCATTGACCGTCAGGCTCCATACACGGAACATGATCTGGCTCAATAAACGCACACTCGTTTATAGGTTGTTTTTGGTCTTCAATTTTCCAAAAACACTAAGAAACTGTATACATTCACGCTTGTGAACTGAAAAATAGTATACAAAACTCAAACCACCATTTTGACCTTTTTTAGTGTTTTTATATAACTAAGACTCAAGTGGTCTAATGACATTCCAGTGAGTTTCCCACACCGTAGGTTTAGTGTTTAATTCCTCTCCCCGATATTCCCCTTGTAATAATTTTAAAAAAAAAGTTCATTTATATAAAATATGAAAATAAGGAAAATAAATCCTTTTTGTTATTTTTTTTCTCAATTTTACTTTGAAAACACAAATATTTCAAATTCAAAATCGAAAACTAATTTTTTTTTTTTTGCAACCAACATAGAGAGAATATTATATTTTTTAAATATATCTGTAAGGGTGAAACCTCTATTTATTGTGATTATTCATTTCTGCTCAATATAACAATTTTTAGAGATGTGATCTTCTTTGCAAATAAGGTGGTTGACACCATGTTACCTTGGATGAGGATGGTTTCCTTGAAACCTTGGGGTGGTAGTTTCATGGTACGTATGTGCTTATCACATCTTTGATTAAGGGTTCAATTTCGCCCTTTATACGAATATAATGATAATAAATAAATAAATAAATAATAAAATAAAGTTAGGGGTGGGGGCTTAAACTGTTACAAAATGTATAACTTCATGAATAAAAATATAGTTATCCAAGTAAATTATTATGTTCACACTTTCACCGAAAGATTGACGGTTTATCCCCCACCTAAAAAATAATAAATGATAAATAAAATTTCACTAAAGTGAGAATATTAGAGATTACAGAACCTACCAAAAAACCCAAAAATTTTTGGGAACTTAGAGAGAGTACTCTATGACATAGCCTCTCCTGATTGGGGAGAATCATTGAGGCCCCTGATTCCCCTCAATCAGAGGCTTACACATCAAGGAGTAATCTCCCTAGAAGCACTCCCAGAAAACCCAAAACCCAAGATAATCCACCCCGAACGGGGGCAGGGAATCCCTGCCGCATTTCCTAATAGGGTAGGGATGGGGCATGAGGTTGTGCCCCGAATTGTTAGTGGGGCGAGGACGAGTTTTGGTTACCCTGTCCGAAACCTGGTATATGAAAATAATAATAATATTATTTAATAAAAAAGTAAGTTGGTATATAACTTTGTGAGGACTCAAACCCTCAATTTCTGCCAACCCAACCCAAGCCTTAACTACTTGTACCAATTTCTTTTAACAAGTACTTGTTTCTAAATAATATCTTTTACAGGACATGTTTAAAAAAAAAAAGGGGCGGGAACGAGGATTTTCATAGACCGTGAATTGTTCACTATTGAATTTGTTTGCATTCCCCAAATAGCGAGTCTTCCTCCCGAAGCCAAATACAAAATTAAATGTGAATTCAAGAAAAAATTAAAAAAAAACCCCATTGAGCTTGGGCGGGAAACTGTTGGTGAGACCCTTTCAAGCTCAACTGCTTTAAGATAGATAGTAGATAATAGATAGTAGATTATTAATATATATATATATATAATCTTTAAGGATGGCAACGGGGAGGACGGGTTCGAGTTTAGCCCACCCGATCCCCCGCCCGCCCCGTTTACGTTTATCCCGCACCTTACCTGCTTCAATCCCCATTTGAATTGGGTTGGGCGGGGATATTAAAGCAGTTGAGCTTGAAAGGGTCTCACCAACAGTTTCCCGCCCAAGCTCAATGGGGTTTTTTTTTTTAATTTTTTCTTGAATTCACATTTAATTTTGTATTTGGCTTCGGGAGGAAGACTCGCTATTTGGGGAATGCAAACAAATTCAATAGTGGACAATTCACGGTCTATGAAAATAAGCCCAGCCGGCCCAGATCCTTTATTCCTCTGTTACGCCTGCTGCCTTTTGGCTTCATTATGAAGGCTCCACATTCCACCGCGTGATCCCCAAGGGAGGCGATTTCACTGCCTAGAACGTCACCGGCGGGGAGTTGATTTGCAGATCGAAGTTCGCCGGCGAGGACTTTGTGAAAAAGCACGCTGGCACCGGTGTTCTCTCCATGGATCTCAGTTTTTCATATGCAAATCCTTTTCACTTATTCTCTTTTTTACCTCTTAACTTTTTCTTCAAATCCTCATTGATTTTCAGCTTGGACCGTTCCTTTTCTTTTGTCATTTTCAGCTTCTCAGACATTTATGTTTCTCTAGGGTTCTCGGTAATTTGCACTCAAATCCTAGCACCGATGGGAGGTTTGGCGCAATCTGCAAAAAGAGAACAGTTGGTTTGTGAAAGCCCATCAAGAAGTCTCGGGTTGGAGAGGGAAGACGGAGATGAAGGTGAAGTTTTCAAGCCAAAAATATTTAATTTCAAAATGTACCAATTTTTTAACCAAAAATGTATCGCTGGGAAGATAGCAATCTAGAGTGGTGCTAGAAGGGAGTCAACCGTTTTCTCTGCTCTATTTGCAATTAATTTGTTCTTTGGAACACATTTAATTTAATCAGAGTCTAAACTTCCATCCCTTGTGCATTTGTATTTGTATTTATTTTGTTGATTAATTTTTATTTATGTGAATTTATTGTGATTAATATGAAATACATATATTTGGAAATCCTTAAGAAAAACTTATTATTCAATTGTGTGACTGGATGTATTAATGATTATTTTTCCATGAATGGAACAATTTAAATTGCCTTAATTTGAGGTGATGGATTATGATTGATTTGAACAAATTGCTCGCAAATCCATTCATATATTGTCTCTGTAATCAGCTGTTTCTCCCGACTGTTGAAGGCCACATTTGGTTTTAATTTGTTAATTATTAATGTTACATTGGGTGGCATGGCATTAGCAGAACATTAATCAATGGATTTTTGTTAAGAATGTTTGGTTAAGCTTATATTACCAAGAAGCAAATGAGCAAGTCTTCAAGTAAATTAGTTCAAAGTTGGGAATATGTAAGTTGCTTATTGGATGATCAAGGGAGGAATAGGTTTCAAATTGATGTATAAACAGTGTTTCAATTTTAGTCTTATGTTTTATTTCAATTTGGCCAAATGAGTTCTCATTGTTAATTTTGGGTTTATAGATTTGAAGGATCTGATGAAATACGGGGGCAAAGAAGCTACCTCACGGGGCATAAATTTTACAAATTATTCGTATGTTTGATTTCGTATAATTTTATGCAAATTATTTATAAGAAAAATTTAATTTGAATCAGTTTTTAGTCATAGCTAGATTTGGATTTTCAAGAATGTTTTTCAAGTATATATGGCCTAACACCTAGCAATTGTAAGTTCAATTTATGGTTGCTCATCATTTTCTAGGTTACTTAATCGTGTGTCTTAAATCTTGCCATTTTATACACATTTGAATGCTCTGAGGAGCGTGCTTGGTTTAGTTGACACATACTAATCCATTTATTATTGGAAAATACTTTTGCCTTCAAATGTGAATACTTATAAAGTTAGTAGTGATGTAGATATTTTTTCCTTTTTATATAAAATATATACTTTGACAACCAAAACTTAATAATTTGTGTTATGAAGGGTGGTCAGCAAAATTGAAAGGCAAATGTAGTCATCGTGAAGTTTTTCAAAATTTTAGGATAGTCTCCCCTTCCCTTTTTAATGACACTATAAACGACAATTCTCGTGCACATTGCAATTAAATTTGATTATGATCTTGGAATGTTCATTAATTTGTTACTGTGAATATTGCTGTCTATTGATTTTTTTTTCGGGTGGTAATAGTTAGCAAATTGCACTTCTTTTCTTCTACTTTTGTTGTTGGACTCTGTTTACTTTGTTTACTATTCATGTTTCCTGTCTTGGTTGCTTGACTTTGTTAATGTTTTTATATTTTTTTCATGACAAAAATACCATTTATGTTTCCATATTTCTATTAATTCCTTTTTACTCAATTAAGAAGTTTGGATATGTTGTTTTCTTCCTTTGGAGTTATTTTAGGTTGTAGACTTTACTATTTTTGGAATTGGTTAGGAGCGCTCAGGATTTTATGTTCTGTGAAAAATATTTCTTTTCTTGAATAAACAAGGTTAGGTTCTTTCATCGAGAATTTATGTTTGGTTAGAAGTATACAGCAATAACTGAAATATTTCCTTTCTTGAAGTTTTGTGGAATTCTGTGGTGACAAAGCCATGTGGAGAGAGGTTGTTGGAGGCTTGAAGTAAAAGAATGTGCTACATAGGGAGCTGTCACATTTGAATGTTTTTGGGTTGCTCTTTATGTTTAGACACTAGTCGACAACCAAGTTTTTTGGACAGTCAGATGGAGATAGATTCTTATGAGAGTAACGTGGGCATTCAAAGTTTGCGTAGCACGAAAATGGGAAGATATATTGCTGAAGCTTATACCTTTGGCATGGTCCGTGCTAATTAGTAGGAATGTGGATAAATTAAATGTATGTTGAATTTGATTGCAACTTTGCTGGTACAGGCTTAATTGCAAATGTGTCGTTAAGTCTGAAATTGGATGCTAGCTGTGCCTTTTTCTTTCTGATTTTGGTTCACAACTTCTGTGGTGTTGATCCGTTTGAGTGCAACTGTGAATTTGAAACTTTGATTTGTTTTGAACTAGAAGAATAGACTTGATGATTGAGTTCCTCCTTTTGGATAGTAAGACTAAAAGGCGGGGGCTGTCTCTTTATTTTCCTTAATCAGGTAAACAAAGAAAGCTAAAACAGATTCTGAAGCATACAAGTGAAGATGGGAAGATGAAATCCTGAAGAGGCAGTCTGCTTTCAAATGCATATCTGCCTATGATGTCCTAGGTAATTGTTCTTGGATGTATCTTTTATAAATTTTTTCAGCCCGTGCTATTCTATCCATTTTCTGTCTGTTGATTTTGAGGAAGAAAATGAATTAATTTTGGTTGAAAAATCTTGCTTTAAGTCAATCGGTTTTGAACATAGAATGTTTAATTTTGTTCAATGTTAGAGACTAGACATGGCTGTCCAAGCTTATTAATTGAATAGAACATATTACAAATTGAAGTCGAATGTTGAATTAAATTCTAAGAAAAAAATTGGACTGCTTTGATCCTTATCTTTAACTTAATTGTGTTGAATTGAATGTTCAACAAATAGATTAGAAGTCTATAATTAAAAAAAAAAAAAGGGTCTTTATATGATGGAAGTGATGGTGAAAATAGAAGGCAATATAAAATAGATGGAAGTGTAAATTTACATTGAAAAATACATTTAACGCTATCGATCCTCATATAATTTCCCAACATTATGTCAAAGTCTAAAACCGTGTAGGCTTTAAGAAGGTATTGAAATAATTGTTTTGGCTTAAATTAATTTGTGCCTACGCATGTTAAAATTTCTTGCTTCACCAGTGAGACAATGATATGAGATTATCTTGGATTGGCATCAACAGTGCTTTTCATAAACAATAAATTAATATGATTTCTGAAATTTTTTACTTTGATTTGGCTCTTTCATAAATACTAGTTATATAGCCATTTCTATTCCACCATCAATTTACACGACTCTGTAAAGAATATCAAAGCGTTGATTCCCACAGTTGAAAAATCACGAAATTAAGTTGAAGGTTCTGCATTCGAAAACTCTCTTATATGACCTGAAAAAAATTTTTCTTATTGGGTTATGCCTTCCATTAAGTGAGCAGCTAACACCCTGAAATGTGCAGACCCTAATGCTTTATTTTAGAGGTCAGAGAATTTGGCAAGCCGTTGTTCATGAAATTCTCCCAAAAGGTTTTGGACGATGAAAGAAAATAAATAAGGTTTTTGGCAAATTTTCCATCTTTTGAAGTTCTGAATTGAACTTCTGAGGGAAACATTAACATTCACAAATGTATCCCACATACTAGACTGCATATCCTGCTATGGTGATTAATGATCTCAAACAAATGTATCCCACATACTAAGCTGCATATCCTGATATGATGATTAATGATGTTCTCAAATAAGGCTGTTAGCAAATTTTCCATCTTTCAATTGTATTATATTATTTTGCAATCTTTGTACTATTATTTATGATGTTATAAATATATCTATTATTTTATTATATCACATCAATTGCCTTTTTCTCTCAGGCAACGCACGGATAGTAACACTAGTATATAATAAAAGTAGCAGTGGTTGACAGGAAAGTTAGCCTGCCGACCCCGCCTATTTAGGCGTAAATTACACTGTTTTTATTCAATTAAAAAACAATTACAAATCTGTATTATAGTAGTACAATTAAGCATAGATATATGTTCTATTGAAATAGAATACAAAGTAATCAACAATGCATGAACCATCATATGGGGTAAAATCAATAATACAAATATCTACACAGGGAAATACATATTACAAATAAATTATAAAAAATACCTTACATAGAGAAATCTAACATGGGACCTATAAATCCTAGTACTTTAATCTAACTCTGTAACCAAATGGGCCAGACTTTATTGGAGGGAAACTCCATTCTTATTAGTTCTCCTTTTTAATTATGGGTAATTTACACCTGTGTCTTCAACCCTTCAAGTATTAATAGATCATGTTCTCAATATTTATTTTTCCTTCTGTGGGTCCTCGATCTTCTAAGAAATCCCTATTTTAGTCTATAGTGATGGAAATTGTCTATTTTTTTCGTTAAGTTGAGGGTATTATGATAAAATACTAAAAATAAATATTTTAATTAAAAAAAAGTAAAACGGGGATTAAATCCAGGTATTTCAAATCTAATTTTTTAATGATAAAATCTTGTTAAGTTGACTGTATTGATACTATAATTTTTACTAACTGCTCCGCATCATAATCGCATTCAATTTCCTTATTTTTTCAAATTTTTATATTTGCATCATTAACTTAATTTTGTCATTTTTTTTTATTTTTAATTTTTCATTATCTGTGACATCTTATTTCATATAATATTTTAATTTTAAAAATTTCGTTGTTACAATTTCCTAAAATTTTTTAATAAATATAAAAGTAATATCTCTATAAAGTAGAACTACATATTTTCCTAGATTCGAAGTACAAAAACAAAATTTTTTGAACATATACCCATTCAAATACTATGAGCTCCCTGTATGTGAGTGTTTATACAATTGTACCAATAATCTTCTGTCATCTGCGTGTGTGGCGGGATGAGCAGGAGATCGTTACTGATCACTTCATACTTGAATTGTTTAAGATTAGTATAACATTGTTTCATAACCATAGTTGTTATATTTAATTTAGTATCCACAGAAAAATAAAATATCATTATCAAGTTTTAACCTTTTTTTTATGTCCCTTTGGTAAAAAAAAAAAAAAATAATAAAAATAATTATTTGTTTATTTTTTTATGTCCTATTGGTGTAAATTTGTTGGCACTAATTGTTTAATTTCTTATTGGTTAAATTATTGAAAATTATTTTTTCTGTGCAATGTACCGGTAAAAGACTAGTTTTTATTAAGACCGCCACTTGTTCATCAAAGCTTGTTTATCTTTACTAAAGGTTATTTCTTTAGCTTTTACACCTGAAGATTTTAATTTAATTTAATGTTTTTAAAAAAAATCATGCATTTTAGGCGTTATTTGAAATGGCTACTTAATCAAAATAAAAAGTTTCTGCATGTGGAACTCAATCTCCAATCTAAAATTTTAATTTTTACCCATAAATACAAAACCTTTTTCATGTATTGGTTAATTCCGCATATCATTTAACATTTATTTTGGCAAGAAAAATTGAAATATACTACAACTGTATAGCCAATTTAACATAGCAAAATATAATGTATAAAACATCAATAATACATCTAGAAATACGTACTGTCTTGATTTGGTACATTATATATTATTTGTATGCAATGGATTATATTTGACTATTATCATTGTATATTATTTGTTCACGGACAGAAGCATTTGATCTATTCCTAGCCGTTGAAATTTTTTATTTTTGTGGTTCTTTCGTGCAACGCATGGGTGAGATTTCTAGTTAAAATCTAATTTTGATATAGAGGAAATTACATCACACACCATTTTTTGGGGCCATGTTTCACATTTACATGCAAGTTTTTTTTTTTTGCATTTTTACACTGTTTATTATCAGATTTATCCTTCACATTTTTAGGTGTTAAATATTTATTATTAGATTTATTAATTTTTTTATAATATCTTAATTTAATATTTTATTTATATTTTACGTAATATAAATTTAATCTAATAGATTTCGATCTGATTCTTATAGATTTATTTGTAGTGATTGAATTTTAAATTTACTCATTATCCTTTCTTACTGGAAAATTGTCATTATTTTATTTCCCTATTAATTGTAATATATATTTTTAATATATACCATAAGTATCTAGAAGGTATTTGATTAGTTTATTTAAGTTTTTAATTAATAATAATTAATAATATTTTATTAACTAATTAAAAAATTAATATGACCGCTAAAAGTTGTACGGTTAACCGCTAATTAAAAAAGGTTAATATGATTTATTTAGAATTTAGTTGTCATTGTAATTCCCCCTCCACCCCCCAAAAGAATTTAGATGCATGATCAAAAGTTGTATGAATTTAATAGATTTCGATTCGATTCTTATATATTTTTAGTGATTGAATTTTAAATTTATTCATTATCCTTTTTTACTGGAAAATTGTCTTTTTTTTTTATTTCCCTATCATTATAATATATTTTTCTAATATATAACATAAGCATCTGAAAGGTATTTAACTAGTTTATTTTAACTTTTTAATTAACAATAATTAATAACAATTAATTAAAAATGTTAATATGACCAGTCTATTTTAACTTTTTAATTAACAATAATTAATAACAATTTATTAACTAATTAAAAAATATTAATATGACCGTTAAAAGTTGTATGGTTGACCGCTAATTAAAAAAAGGTTATTATGGCACATTTACTAATATAACCCCGAAACTTATAAAAATAAAAAATAAATGTAATAGAAAATTCCAGCTCCATGAACGTATTAACCCGCCCCCCCTTCTTCCTTCATCGTCTCTCGTTTCTCCAACTCTACGCCATAAATTGTTAATTATTTCTTTTTAATATATCCTTCTCTTCATCTGAACACAAAACATCTATGACCGCATGCGTATGTGTTTTTCCGCCTCTTTTTCCTCATTCTTCAATCTATATAGATGTTTGAAATTAGTATATATAAGAAGTGAATCTTTTCGATCTGATTAGCTATTGTTCGATTCAATAGTCACAAATAGGAATCACAATAATCAATTTTGAATGAGTTAAATGTTTGGTTACTCATTGAACTTTGTAAGATGTCTTCAATTACCCATTGAACTTTAAATTGTCATTATCTACTCACTGAACTTGACAAAGTTTTTTATCAATACTCACTCAAGAGACATTCGTTAAATCATATATATATATATATATATATGGATGGAAAATGCTAATTTGGCAAATGGAAGAAACATGTGGCCAATTCTAGTAATTATGCCCAGCAATACCCATTAATTTGGAACCCGCACAATTGACAGGCATAAAATTAACATACAATAGTTTTGACTCCGATTAAAAGACAAGAAATTTGTGTTTTGTAGCCTTCATGAAGAAATACAAAATATGAAGATGCTTTAGGCACTTCTCTCCGTATTTTCTTTTTGAACTTTTCAACCTCAAAATTAGATAAAAAGTTAAATTCTTCTGCAAATAAAGTGAACCCCAAAGAACCCTTACATACCCAATTACGTTCATGTGCAACATGTTCAATCTCTCAATGTTGTTTAAGAAGTAGAATTGATTTGGAGATGAAGATACATTGTCAAGATGTTAGGCTATACTGAAATGGGTTTCATATCTTGCCGGGTCATGTTCGACACAGGGCGGGTAAAAATTGCTTTGTTGGCATAATTAACAGATTGTATATGCCACATATACTCTCCGTTAGTCACGTCATATATTCTGTCAAAAGAGTATTAACGGTTTATTAATAAGTGCGTAACGAGCGATACATTTTAAAGTTCGGTGGGTGATTTGCGACATTTTAAAGTTCAATGACTAAATAAAGACGAAACACAAAGTTCAATGGGTACTGAAACGTTTAACTCAATTTTGAATTGAGTTTGATTTCAATGACATCTTTATTTTCTTTGGATGAAAGGTATTGTAGTAAGGTTTTATCGAGATATATTTTCCCGTCCAAACCCCTTTAAATAGGGGTATAACAGTCATTTTACTTTTGTGTGTGTACCTGGTGCGGTCAAACTCATTTTTTAGCCATTATTTTTTATTCTTATTTGGATTCTATCTCTTCTTCCCGATTCAATTGAGTGTTCTACATGTTATATCCTTCTCTCTGTTATTCGATAACATCGATCCGTTTCACTTCGAAATTTAATGTTCTATGTTTATCTCTTCTTCGAACATTTTGGTTCCATTTTTCTACGCCTCTTTGCCAATCTCCTTGAGGTTAGCAAGTTCCCGAATAGCTATGGGTTTGTTCTGGCCATGAATAAAGGCTTGATTTAGCTGGCTAAATTTACTGGGGTCTATTGCGAAGTCGGAGGCTTATCAATTAGGGATTTCTTGATGTATTTTGGCTTATTCATTTTCATTGATTATTTGAAAAGGTTCTCAGTGTAACCAGGTTCCCTAATTTGGAAGGACATGGTTCTGGCCGTGATTCAGACTCGATTCAGCTTCCTTTGATAGCCATTTTCTTTCATGATATTTTTAATTGATTAGGGTTCTATTTTGGGGTTTTCTTTGACTATAAATAGGTGTCTAATAGCTGCTGCAACTAACCCTTCCACTACAACGTTCTCCAATCGGATAACGTCTGCCGCGTTCCTCCCTCTCACCCTATCTTTGTATATATAGAGCATGAGAAAGACTCCTTTTTTTTTTTTTGGTAATTAGTTTTGAATTTTGCAGATTTATTTTCCTTGGGTTTTGGATTGGATTGGTCTAATCTATATATATATATATCAATTGAGAGTTATCTGGCTCAATTAGGATTGATTTTCTGGCTCCATAAGAAAATTATTCCCGCCTAAACTCTACATGACATCAGCTATGATATCACAGCCTCAATTACCTATTTTGCCCACCTTATTTCAGCCTCCTCCTTCCGCCACTATGATATCACAGCCTCAATTACTTATTTTGCCCACCTCATTTCAGCCTCTTCCTTCCGCCATTTCAGCAAGCAATCCTTTTTCACCCTCACCCCTCCAAATCGTGCTCTATCCTCGTCACCGATTGACTCCATTTGCAGCTCAACTCCCAAATCGAGTTCCACCTTAATGAAAATCCATCCTCACCTCACCCTCTCCACTTTGGTCGATCTTCATCTTCAAATCAGATGCTTAATTTTTGCCCCGCGTTTCCATAATCAATTCCAAATCGATAGCCCCTCTGAATCCTTCTATATGAAACCCCAGATTTTACGGATAATTTCTTTCAATTTCCTTTATTGGAGTCTATACTGGTATGGCAACTTTTTCCTCATCATTTAGGGCTTCAGAAAATATCCAATACACGTGTTTGAAGCTTCGTTGTGGATATTTAAGTTTCGGTGTGTTTAAGGGCTTTTTCTGAATTCTATTTCTATTATTTCATACTTTTGCTACCCTTTTTGCGCTTCCTTATTGGTTCTCACAATAACTGGTATGTTTTTTGTTTCTTTCATGTGGATTCAAATACTCCAAAAGTGCTCATGCTTCGCGACGTTGATGACCTCATGACCAGTACGCTAAATGGCAGTTTTTGGTTCGGGTTGTCTGTCATTGGCAATGTTCGGTCCAGATATAGGCCAGATGAAGGCCACAAACGTGTAGCGAATATGGTTGAGTAGATTCTGATCCACGACACTTCTCTCTTTTTTTTTTTTTCAGTAGCAGAAGTTAACAGAGAATTGTTTGAAGACGGAGGGGATAAATCTAGAATTCTGATTTGTTTTCTTTAGCCAATACAAACTTGGTTCCAGGGACATGATAGTGGGTGTTAATCCTATTTTATCCAGTAATTGTAAATCACAGTTGAAACTTATTTGTAAACGAAAGGAAATTTAAATATTCCGCAAGATCATATGAATACAGTTAATGTACATTGTTTTCATTTTTTTTCCAAAGCATATTTCGGCCAGTTTTTTATTTCTATTTTTCATTGTTTTATTGATTTTTAAATGAGGGGTATTATTCAAATGAGGTATACTATTTTTACAAATATTATGCAAAGAACCCTTGATAAATTTGAACTTAAAATGACTTAATTGCAGCTGGGCTTAAAATTAAAATTGCACCCAATTGGGTTCTTAGAAAATAGATCAAAATGGTCCAAAATGATTAAAATGCCTTGGGTTTTAAATCAAATCAAAATATCTTTCGGACGCCGTATGCAAATATTTGAAGATATAAATAATTGGACTCAAGCTAGAAATTCATTTAAAATAGCAAACGAGGCAAATTCTTTAAAATCTTTATCGTAACCAAAATTTCCAAAATAACGGAAATAGGGTGATAGTGACACTCTTAAAATTCTTTTATAGCTTTAAAAATAATAAATTTTCATTTACGAAAATCCGGTCGCTACAGTTGTGAGAGATAATTCTGGGGTCTTGTGGGGAGCTTGTGGACACCTTTTCACTGGTACCCTATGAGTGGAGGATGCAGAAGGGATGGTAGTCCTTATGGGATTGAAGTTCACAAAGGAAAATGGACAGAGGAACATTTGTGTAGAATTTGATTTCCTCCGGTTGACTAATAGTTTTTTAAGTGTGGTTTCTTCCCAACAAACCGCTTCTTTGTGAAATCTTGCAGCTTTTATGTAAGCTTAATTGTAGTTCTTGCACCCACAAATCCCGAGACTGGAATATAATTGCCTACAAGGTCGCTTCAAGTACTTTGTTGTCTTCATTTTATGGTTCATGGACTAATTGTATCGCATTGTTGTTTGGCTCAGTGATTAACCGAGATATTTATGAATGAAATGAAGTCTTTTACTATTTAAAAAAAAAGTGATTGTTTTGAATGTTTTATGTTTGATTATACAAAACAAAGTATTTGTAGAGGATATAGTTTTGTTCATTAGATATATTTCCCACAATAGGAAAATGATTGATAGTGAGATAGAATAGAGGACCGGTGTTGCTCCCCAAACCCAACCCCCCCCCCCAAAAAAAGTGATTGTTTTGAATGTTTACGCTAGAACAAATATTAACTACCATACTTGATGTTGGTACAAACAAAATATGATATGTTACACTTTCTAATTTAAGTAACAAAGATTGATATAATTTTGGTACATATACCATACCATATAAATAAAGAGAGAGGAAAAGGAAAGTAAAAAAAGGGGAAAAAGGGGGGGGAAGGAAAAATGAAAGAGAAAAGGAAAAATAACACTAGAAAATCTTTTTCTCTCTTTGCATTTGGATTAATGACACTTGCTATGGCAAGATTACTGTCTGGTAAAGGGATGCCAATTTAATGCAATGGATGGATTAATGACACTTGTTGATGCCAAATTTAGCTTTTGACCCAACAAACAAGATTTGTATTCATAGGAAATTTGTATTTGAATCGATATAAGCAGTAAATGTAAAAAGGCAAGAAATGTTTGTAATAAATGGAAGACTATAAATGTATTAAAGATAAGAAGAGTGAGATGTGGGTGTCGAACCCCTTCTCAGTTCTGTTTTCCTCTATGTACAGTGTACATTACTATTTGCATAGGAATAGTGATTACAAGCATTCAATGTGGCCCCACGTGAGTGATGCAAGGGTCTAATCGACTGAGATTAGAGCTTCACTTTTTTACTTTTGGTTGTCTGAATCATGCATGGGCTAGTAACCTCCATGATGCATTTAATGCTAGAGTGCCATCAGTCGTAAGTGATAAGGTTCCTCACCTGGGTTCCCAAGCTACTGCTGAGTTGGCATGCTCATTGCGCTCGCTAGGTCACGGCTTTTGGTTGAGGTACCTGTGAGCTCACTGACAAGGTGCCTATATGTCCTGAGCCGTGGGAGCAATGGAACAAAGCTTTATCCTTTAGGTCGTTAAATCAGGTCACTAGATCTGTTGGTCACTAGGTCGCTGGGTTAGGTGAGGCGCTCGGGGCCTGCTTCCAAGACCTAGTGACTGTTGACCTTTGACTTTTGTTGACCCTCTACGACCTGGTAGATACAAAATGCCCCCTCAAAGTCGCTGTTCATGGAGCTCAGGGTTAGCGGCCTTGAAGATTCGTTGGCGGTTATCTTTGAACCTTTTGCCACCTGAAATCTGGTTCTTTGAATTTTGAAATAATTCTGCCTCTCCACTTAGCCGCTGTTTAGTGGAGTGGCTTGTTTTAGGGAACTTGCAGGCAATAATCATTAATTTGATTGTTGCCTTTTCGCTTCCCAAGGAAATACACGGCCGTCATGCTGTATTTTCTCCTCACTTACTTAAATTTTCCCTTCGCTTCTGTATCCCCTTTCATCTCCTATTTATCTGGCTAAGAGTTTTCTCTTGCCATAGTACTATTTTTCGTTCAAAAGCATCTAGAGATTCTTGCTCCTCAAGGTAATCTTTCTTCATCATTTCTGAGTTTCTTGGGTAGTTTCAAGATAACAAAATGACAATTGAATGAGAGGAGGTATCCCGGGTAAGTGCCGAATGGTCCGGTGAGGAGGAAATAAAGCCTGAGATTCGGGCTGACCGAGTAGAGAGTGAAAGAGAGGGAGAAGAGGCGGAGACAAGTTCAAGTGGATGGCCTTTGGCTGCGGTAGTCCTAGAAGAAGATTTGCAGTGGGCGGCTAAGGACATTCCCTCACAAGTGACGGAGGAGGATTTGCGCGCCGTCCGTCGCTACTGTCACGTGCCAGATGATGTGGCCTTCTGGGTCCTTCATGAGGAGGAAAGGACCCACAATCTTCCAAGAGGATGTGTGGCCGTGAATATAAAAATTTTTGAAGTCAGGTTCAGGGTTCCTCTTCCCAGACTTGTGACTAGGCTGTTGTAGTTTTGGGGGGTTGTCCCCTCTCAGATCCCGCCAACTGGATGGAGGACCATAATGGGGATTCCGATCTCTGAGGATTTCGACTCTTACTACTTGTTGAAATCCTCACCCTTTGGAGGTAAGGGTTGGTGATATATGGCAGCTCGCCCGAAATCAGGAGGCCAATTCCTTTGGAGCAACCTGGTGAAAGGGATCTGGGAGTCAGTCTCCAATTGTAAAGAGAACTGGTTCTGGGTAGGAGGAAATTAGAGGACCCCACTGAGCCCAGATCACCAAGATACGAGCATAGCGACGAGCTATGTGAAAACCAGTAAGTGGCAGTCAATAAATGTTTCTTTGGAGCCATTGAGCTAATACTTAATTTTTTCTTTTTCTATTTCAGAAAAAGATAAGCCGCAGTTGATATCCATGTCCTTTAAGAAGTGAGCTGAAGAGGTCAGAAGTTTAGAGAAAGAAGCTCACCACGCTAGAGACCTTACTAGGGAAGACTCTCTGATTGAGGTAGGGCTATCGGCGCCTAGGTTAGAGCATTGCACCAGCATCCCTCCTGCCAGTAAGTAGTAATTATGCGCCATATATACTTGTACTTGCTTGGTGGCTTGACACTAGTGTTTTTTCTGTTTTCAGGTAAGAAAGTTCACCCAGAAAAGACTCAGGAAATGAGGTCAGCAGAGGAGATCGCCGCCGTGCTAGAGAAAAATGAGCAGAGGAAACACCTCCGAGAGAAAGCCATGGGCAAGGAGGTCGCGCCTACGACCGATCTGGTGGTTGTGGGCCCTCCAGCAAAGCGCCAGTGAGCTGATCTTCTGCCTACTCCTCCGGGCTCTTCTTCTAAACCGCTGCCCCCTGTTTTTGTGTTAGATGGGGAGAAGTTACCGGTTTAGGAGAGGGGAACCCTGAACCTGGTAGCAAACGACCTGTTTTTCCCCATTCAATAGAATCGACGAGTTGTCCTAGAGAAATTGAAGGGAGGCCCAAGGCTCTGCTCGGTTTCAATATCGCCAAAAGGCCATTTGAGAAGCCTGTGGAAGGATTGCCGAGAAACATTATCAATGCCATGAGCGAAATGGCCAGAAGCTGGTAAAAAAGGTGGAATAAGTATGCGACCTCCATATCTCTCCTTGAGCTCCATCAAGCAAGTGCGTCCATGCGGAGTTGTTCGGCTGTTTTGGACCAGTACGCTGAGGCTCACATTTGCAGGGTCATTAGTGATACCAAGAGGATGACCAAGGAGGTGGGTGAGGCCGCCAAGGCGAAGGAGGAGGCCGAGCTGGCTCTGAAGGAGAAAGAGCAGGACCTAGCCATTTCCAAAGATAAGGCCACTACGCTGAGGAACGAGCTAGAGGCCTCTAGGAAGAAAATTGAAGGGCTCGAGAGCACGCGGAGACCGAGAGGTCGAATCACAAGCAAGCTCTTAAGGAGGCAGAGAGCAGGGCCGCGTATGAGGAGCTAGTTGGATATAAGGATGCGGTGGCCAAGTACAAGGCTTCGGACGAGTTCAAGCAGGCCAATGCCGGGCTATACTATGAGACGGCCAAGGAGCTGTTAGGGAAAATCAAGAAAACTCGGCCTAAATATGACCTGGCTTTCCTTAAAAAGTAGGTAGCCAAACTTAAGCAAGACTGTGGCTATGAGAGCTCAGACGATGAGGATGCTGAGGCCGCTACTCTCGCTGGTAAGAAGGCTAAGGTCCCTGCTCCGGAAGACCGGATCTGAAGCTCTTCTTCATTTATTTTTCTGGGCTTTCATTGTAACTTTCCATGAATAGGAAAGAATTTTTAAGGCCTTTGTGCAACTGTCTGTTTGCTTAGATAACTTTGTCGCTTATTATTTCTCGCATTTGCTTGTACAGTCCTTGCACCAAAGGGTTAGGATGCTTAACCAGAAGCTTGCTCTAGTTTAGGTCATGTACAATGGATTCAAGTGAGGGTTCGTACAAGCATCAGGCTGTTTAACTAGAAGTTGATTCCAATTTCAGTCATGGGACCGATGATCACAGGTGTTAGGTCACTGGCCAAGGGCTTGCCTCAACTTTGTTCGCGGACCTGTTAACTTGGATGTGAGGTCACTGACTAATAAGCCAAATCTGTTTTAGACGAGCGTTAGGTCGCTGTCCGGAAGCTTGTTCCCACCTTGGTCACATAACCTTTACTCAGTTGTAGATTTGCCTTGTGTGGGGCCGTGGAGAAGTAAGGACATAAGTATTAAACAAACTAAACAATCGTTGAAAACGATGTTAAGCTGCTAGGTCGTGAAATATTGGTTTGGAAATTGTGATCCCGCGAAAGCGAGTTAATTTTCCAAACGACCTGATAGTCAAAATGCAAGGTTTTAGAGTTGATACCCGACTATTGACAATATTTCTTCAGGTGCTCCGCTTTCCAAGGATGCATCAATTCGTCCCAATGCATGTCTTTGAGCTCATAAGCCCTGTTTGATAGGACTCACTTGACTCGATAGGAACCTTCCCATCTGGGTCCTAGGGTTCCAGAAGCCAGCCAGCTCCCTAGATGATAGGAAGACTTTGCACAGGACTAGGTCTCCTACTTCAAATCGTCGGACTCTAACGCTGGCATTGTAGAAATTGGCGCATTTTTGTTTATATCCCACATTTCTAATTTCTGCCAATTCCCTTTTTTCAGTAATGAGATTGAGCTCGTTGGCAAAGATCTCGTTGTTTCCTATCTCGCTGTAGCGGGCTACTCTGGAAGTAAGGACCTCTAACTTAACGAGGATCATAGCTTAAACTCTGTATGTGATGGAGAGGGCATTTCCCCAGTCGCGGTTCGACATGTTGTTCAATAGGACCACAAAACCGCTGGAAGCTCTTCAGCCCAGTTTTCTTTTAGAGCTTCCAAACATCTTTTCAATGTCGGTTTGATGATTTTGTTGACGGCCTCGACCTGTCCGGTGGCTTGCGGGTGATGAGGCATAGAGTACAAGTTTTTTATGCCCAACTCTTCACAAAACGACCTGAACTTTACATTATTGAATTGCTTGCTGTTGTCTGTGACTATGGAGTTTGGGACCCTGACTCTGCAAACAATTGATTTTCAGATGAAGCTCGTCTTCTGTTCCCTGATGGTGGCAAAAGCTTCGGCTTCAACCCATTTTGTGGAGTAGTCAACAGCAACAACGAGGAACTGAGTCTCCCCTTTGCCTTTTGGGAGTAAGCGAATAAGATGTATCCCTTATTTGGCGAAGGGCCATGATCCTATGACCGAGGTTAATCTTCCGGTGGGCTTCTAATCATGAGAGCAAACCTTTAACACTTGTCGCAAGCCTTGGCGAAGTCAATTGCATCTTTTTTGACACTAGGCCAGAAATACCTCTGCCTTAAGATTTTGTGTGCAAGGGCTAGTCCACCTGAGTGGTTGCCACAAACTCCGGAATGTACTTCATCCAAAACAACTCATGCTTCAGTAGGGTTGAGACACCTTAGCATAAATCCGGCGAAACTTCTTTTGTATAGCTTCCCATCAATTAATGAGAATCTGGCGGCCCGATGTCTGAGCTTCCTGGCCTCTACGCCTAGGGGGGCCACTCCCTCCTTTAAGAACTGGATGATTCGGTCCATCTAATTGCTTGTCGGGCTCATTTTTGCTGTTGCTACCTCCGCTTTGTCAATGGATGAGGTCGCTAGCTCGCCAATTGGGATGCTACTGAGCTCGCCTGTACCCTTACTGGTCGCTAGCTTAGCCAAGGTATCAGCATGGCTATTTTCAGCTCTTGGGATTTACGTGATCTCGAAGTGAACCAGATCTTTCAACTCTTCCAGCAGCCTACTCTGGTATTGGGAGAGTTTTTCACCTCGTACCTCATAGATACCACTCGTTTGGTTTACTACGAGCTAGAAGTCACTCATGATGACTAGCTTTTTGATACCCAATGACTTTGCCATGTTGACCCTAGCAAAGACTGCTTCGTATTCCGCTTCAATGTTTGTCGTGCTGAAGCTAAATCTAATAGCTTAGCAGCAGTAATTCCCAGTGGGACTGACGATAATGATTTGGGTTCTTGAAGCATGGCTTGTGGAGGATCCATCTGCTTACAGTTCCCAAGACAAAGGTTCCGCGTTACTGAGGTTGGATTTAGTGGGTGTGAGTTCGGCTGTAAAGTTGACTAGGGCTTGTCCTTTGATGGCGGTTCTTGGCTTGTAGCGAATGTCATACTGACTAAGCTCTACCGACTACTTGACCAAGTGACCTGATAGGTCGGGTTTTTAAAGGACCTGCCTTAGAGGAACGCTTGTCAAGACATCGATCGTGTGTTCTAGGAAGTAAGGTCGGAGCTTCTTCGAAATGGCCACGAGAGTGTATGCGAGCTTTTCCATGAGATGGTATCTAAGCTCTGCATCGTGTAAAAGCGTGGTCACATAGTAGACTGGGAGCTGAGTTGTTCTTTCTGCTCTGACCAAGACCGCGCTAATTGATGAGTCTGAGACGGCCATATATAGAGACAGCGCTTTCCCTGGCAGAGGTTTGGATAGTAGAGGAGGGGAGGTGAGGTGCTCCTTTAGCTTAGTGAAAGCGACTTGACACTCTTCTGTCTACGCGAACTCTTTTGATTTCTTGATGGCCTAAAAGAAAGGTTTGTACTTGTCTGTAGATCGTGACACGAAACGACTTAACGCAGCAATCCGTCATGTCAAGCGCTGAACCTCCTTTATTGATTTGGGAGGCTCCATATCAAGAATTGCCTTTACTTTTTTTGGGTTCGCCTCGATTCCCTTCTGATTAACTATGTATCCCAAGAACTTTCCAGAAGCAACTTCGAAGGAGCATTTTTTGGGGTTAAGCTTCATCCTGTAACTTCGGAGGATTTAGAACATTCTGGAGAGGTCCTCGATGTGTTGCTCTGCTTGAAGGCTTTTGTCGAGTATATCGTCGATGTAAACCTCCATAGTCTTGCCAAGCTGACTCTTGAACATGTAGTTGACCAGTCGCTGGTAGGTTACTCCGGCATTTTTCAATCCAAACAGTATCATCTTGTAATAATAGAGCCCTCGGTCTGTTACGAATGAGGTGTGCCCTTCATCTCCTCGGTCATAGAGATTTGGTGATACCCAGAATAAGTATCCATGAAGCTTAACAGCTAGTGACTGGCTGTGGCGTCGGCCATCTAGTTGATTCTAGGTAACAGAAAGCTGTCTTTTGAACATGCTTTGTTTAAGTCCGTGAAATCAATGCAGATTATCCAGCTTTCATCGCTCTTCTTGATCAGGATTGGATAGGATATCCACTGAAGATACAGTGCTTCTTTTATGAACTTGTTCCCTAGCAACTTGTCCACCTCCTTGGCCAAAGCCTCATACCTTTCGCCTTTGAGAGGTCATCTTTTTTGTTTAACGGGCCTGGCTGTAGGATCAATATTGAGCTTGTGGCAGGCATGCTTAGGATCAATCATCTCCATATCCTCATGGACCCATGCGAAGACAGCCAGATTTTGTTTCAAGAATTAGATGACCTGGGTCCTCATCAGTTCCTTGAGCCTGCCCCGATTCTGAGTTCAACCTCTGGCCTTGTGTCACTTAGCTTTATGGTTTCGAGCTCGTCGCCTGGAAGTGCTTGTGCTCTAGAGTCGTCAGCCCTTGGATCAAGGATATAAATCTCTAGGAGGGGTTTTACGATAGAGACACGTTCCAGGTTGGATCAATGTGAGGTAGGCTAACTACTACGTATGGTGGCAGTTCCCTGGCTGGTGGGGAAACTCTATGGTGAGGTGGAATACAGAGGTCGTGGCTCTAAGCTCGTATAGGATGGGGCGTCCCAGTATGGCGTTGTATCTAGAGGGCACGTCCACAACGTAGAAGTCCTCAAGAATTTTTGTTGTGTGGGACTCGTCCCCTAATTCCACAGGGAGCGTGACCTGATACTTGGCCTCCACGTGATCTCCGGTGAAGCCTTGAAGTCTAGCTCCACAAGGCCTAACGGCCCTTTGGTCAATCTTTATTTATTGGAATGCACTCCAATAAATAACATTCACGGTGCTGCTGCTGTCCACCAAGGTCTTGTGGATCTCAACACCTACGACTGACATGATAATAGTTAGGGCGCTCACATTGGGGTTCAGCTGGCTGCTGGCATCTATGTCGTGTAGGCAGAAAGAACTCGTTTGGGCGGAGGGAATGTGCTTCTCAGGTGAGTGATAGCAAATCTGGGCTTTACTCATGGGACCTCGCCTTTGTCCGTTAGAACCCTCCATGTCAAGGTTTTCACTGCTGAGCATGCGGATCTTGGTGGGAGGTTGGTTCTGTGGAGCTCGGGCTTTGATGTCCGCTAGGGGATGAGCTTGCGTGTCCAGCCTTTAGCGATTTGCTCTGTGTTCGCCCAAGTATCCCCGTCCAATTAGCCGCTCGATCTCACGCTTTAGGTGCCTACAGTCATTCATGCTGTGCCCCACGCCCCTGTGGTATCTACAGTATTTTGATTGGTCCGCGTTCTTCACCTGCCTTTTTACGGGCTTTGATTTGAGCAACATTGGGTCGCTCCTTAAGAGGTCAAAGATATATTCTGCGGATACATTGAGGAGAGTGAGCGACCCGGTTGGGGCGGACGGTTCTTGGTCCTTCCTCCGGCTGGAAGATTCTTTTCTGAGGTCGCCTGGTCGCTCTTTCAGCGCACCCAGCTCGTGGGTTTGTTAAAGGGTTGACCAGGAACCTTGGAAGCTCTACAGAAGAGGGCTTGACCTACATTTATGTGGACGAGTGGGCGCTGAGCCCTTCCTCTTTTGTAGGTGCCCAGTTGGTCACTGTGGCTCGGGTGACCTCGGTCTCCTAAGACCTTGTCCAGGCCAAGGGCCCAATCTTGAGTAAATGCAACACCTAACCGCATTTTTTGAGGAATCTGATTCGGCCATTGCGTAGGGGCTGGCAGGCTGAACCCTTGCGTTGGGGCACGGCCTAACCCTCTCTTGATGTTTTTCCCTAGAGGATCCGTCCTCTTTGGGGGTATTTTAGAGCCTTGTTGGGAAGTTGGTGGATTGTGCTGTTGTAACCACTGGATTTCTTCAGTGAGGGCCTCTGCTTGTCACAGGAAAGTTTCTGTTCCGCTACCGGCAGTGAGGAGCCGGCACTGGCAGTGCCTAGGTTTTCTCAGAACCAATGAGGCTGTTCGACACTGCTAGTTCCTGTCTTTTGACTTTCGGAAAGTCTTCCACTCATTTCCTTTGTTTTACACTGCTTTTTGAAAGATTTCTCACAGACAACGTCAATTTGTTAATGCCAAATTTAGCTTTTGACCCAACAAACTATATTTGTATTCGCGGAAAATTTGTATTTGAATCGATATAAGCAGTAAATATAAAAAGGCAAGGAATGTTTGTAATAAATAGAAGACTATAAATATATTGAAGACAAAAAGAGTGAGATGTGGGTGTCGAACCCTTTTTCAGTTCTATTTGCCTCTATTGATAATGTACATTTACCATTTGATTGGGAATAATGATTACAAGCATTCAATGTGGCCCTACATGAGTGACGCGAGGGTCTAATCGACTGAGATTAGACCTTTACTTTTTGACTTTTGGTTGTCTAAACCATGCATGGGGCAAGTAACCTTCATATTGCATTTAATGCTGGAGTTCCATCAGCCGTAAGTAATAAGGTTCCTCACTTGGGTTCCCAAGTTGCCGCTAAGTTGGCATGCTCGTTGTGCTCGCTAGGTCGCGGCTTTTGGTTGAGGTACCTGTGAGCTCACTGGCGAGGTGCCTGCATGTCCTGAGCCATGGGAGCGGTGGAACAAAGCTTTATCTTTTAAGTGCTAAATCAAGTTTGGTCGCTAAGTCGCTGGATTAGGCGAGGCACTCGAGGCCTGCTTCCAAGACCTAGTGACCGTTGACCTCTAATCTTTGTTGACCCTGTACAACATGGTGGATACAACACTTATTGTGACAAGTTTACTAGCTACTAAAAGGGATGCCAATTTAATGCAAATTATTAGTAATTATTGTGAGTTTTAATAATAAAATTTTAATGCCACATGCAGTTTACTCATCATCCCACTCAATTATAAGTTGTAAATAACCAAATTCATTCACAACAGCGTGTAATCAAGCATATACTAGAGTTTTGATCAATTTGTTTTATTTACTTTCAGATAAGTTCTTTTACATATGATGCACTCGTCATTACAAACAATTACATTGTTTTACTCCGTTTTAAGCTTTTCTATTTTGGTTTGTCGAGAGACTTACGCCTCATACGCCTTAATGCATACACCGCGCCAAATCAAAGCAAAACACCTTGCACACATCTCCGCGACCATTATCCAATAACCCAATTCTACTTATTTCTAGTAGAAATATATAAAAATACACGTAGAAAATTGCATCGTGCCTAAGCATCAAAAAAAAAAAATGTATATAGAAATGAACATTTCCGATTTCTATTTTGATATATAGGGAAAAAAAAAGAGGAAAAGAATAACATGAGCAATATCGCGTGTTCATACCAATAGTAAAACAGACAAAGTTCCCAAGTTCCCAGGTGGGAGACCCAGACTCGAATTACAACACCCCCACCCCCCAAACAAAACCCCCACCAGGGGGAAAAAAAAAAGAAAAAGAAAAAGAAAAAAGGAACAGTAAAATTAAGTGTGGTAATCCCGCCTGAGGCTACTTCATCCTTCGCCTTAGTCGAATATCACATGCCAATTATTCAATTACAAAGGGCGGCTGTTACAACTTGTGAAAAAACTGATATTTGTTGAGTAACTTAATACGACCATTACATAGACGCTTTAAATTTTGTAAGGTAGTTATTACATACATAGCCTGTGGGAACCGAAAAAAATAAGCAAGCTAGATGTAGAGCATATGATACAGACCATTACCTAAGATCCAGAAAGAACTTTGGCCAAGGTATTCTGCACAAATGCAGCAGACTCTACAGCCGATTTTGTTAGCCAACTGATGCCTACTTTTAAACGGTGCTCATCCGTTGGTAATCTGATTAAGTATGCAACTTTCCTGGCTGCAATACAGATCAGTGATCAAGCCAAGTAATAAACGTTAGATTCACTTTTTTTTTTTTTTTTTTTGAGTGGGGGTGGGGTGCGGGGGTGGTGGGGAAGGAAATAAATGTTAGATTCTGCAACTTTATTTATTGTCACCTTAATAGTTAATTAAATAATCTTATCTTTGATTGGTTGACTGCTCCATTTATGAAATTAAGCATTTAAGTTTGCAATAGATGAGTCTACGACATAAAATTTGGAGCCTATAACTGGCATGTAATTTTTCTCATTTCAAAGCGAGTCAATTCCAAAAAATAAAAACTAACGTCGTTCGTTAGGGCTTTTCTGCCCTCTCCTAAAATAAATAATAGGACTTTGTGAATATGTAGTAAAAGTTGCTCTACCTGTGTGACCAATGGAACCTTTCAATGTTAGCCCCTCCACAAAACTTGGTGACACAGCAGCATCATACCTCCCAAGAGTCATCATCTCGCCTAAATTCTGAAATCTGCAGCAAAAGAACTCTTGGTAGGTGAAAATCGGAAGAATATTAAGTATAATCATATGTTTCAATAACAGACAAGCAACAGCAGAGTACATGTTTGGCAATAAATTAGATTATAGTTCTAAGTTTGGTTATTAAGTATATCCTAGAATAACTAGCATTTTGTGATAAAAAATGGGGAACTTAGTTACTTTCTCGGTAGTTCTCATGGTTACATCGAACTAAGATATTCTTCAGCCTCAAGAAAAAGTAAGGGCCTTTTCCTTTGTGCTTCATTTTTTAGTTGTGAATTTGTTATCGACTTTGTATTTCAAGTATAACTAAAGAAAAAATAAAAAAAGAGGAAACTTATTTTCCTTGTTCAGACTTTTTGCTGAAATAAGAGAGAATGAGAGGAAATGAATAGTGGAAATTTGTGTACTACATGCATGATACGTAGATGTGATTGGTTTGAACAACTAAACTTTGAAATAGAATGAAATTGCTAATATGGGCAAAAATTTTCTTCTATTCAGAAATGTGCTTTCACAAATATGAAAGTATACAAATTTTCAGCATTCCGAAATACCGAAAACCAAAAATAAGCTCAAAATAATAAATAGAACAGACTGTAGCTTATGCAGTCACGTTGGAAACTAAAAGTAAAATTAACTTACTTCTAAGCTTTGTGAAACATGATAACACCAAATTTTCTCGACTAGGTGAAATAAATTGAAAAAAGGACACATTCCCAAGCAGTGCAAATGTGCTTGACGTCTTACCTGAACGGCAACAATGGTCGATTGTTTATTGCAGCCCATAGATTCCAACCTGCAAAATCTGCCTGCTGGAATGCTACCTGAGAAATTTAAGTCAATGAAAAAAATAAAGCATGCTTTGAGAGGAAAAGAAACTAATGCGTCTTGCGGTGGTATTCTTTCCATAAGGAATATACTCGTCAAAATGAAAATAATAGAAGTTACCTGTGCGGTGCCAGGAAGCAATTTCCCACTTCTGTCTCTTAAAGCAGAAGAATCA
>CAVNYN010202374.1:0-49558 GCA_963692815.1 Nyctanthes arbor-tristis
CCCCCCCCCCCCCCCCCCCCCCCCCCCCCCCCCCCCCCCCCCCCCCCCCCCCCGTCACCAAAAGGCGCATGCAAAACCAAGTCATTACTCAATATTGTCCAATGCTACCATATTCATGTCGCCTTCCGTAATTCTTCATGTTACCACTTCAACCATAAATCTCAAGCAAGTATGGAATACTCCATCTGTGACACAAGCGTTCTCGTCCCTGAACTATGCACCTCTAAAGCCGAATTTTTGGCTCTTATTGATGTACATTTGAATGAAGAAGAACCATTCATTAAAGTTATTGAGGACTAAAAATTAAAATTACCTCAATAGTGCATACTGGTTGTAATTACAATAACATGGGCGGATCGGGGGTAGCCTCCCTAATCCCCGGCTACCCGTGTTTTTGGGAAAAAAATAAAAAAAAAATAAAAAGAAAACCATTTTTCACCCTTTAGAAAAAAAAAATTAGCATATCGACTAGGGATTGTCAAGTTTTGGCTACCCCTTTCAACTGTTTTCTGAGTATGCCACTATATAAGAAGATGTTATGTATCAAAATGGAGCATATAGTAGCTTTTGTGAATAAATGACTTTACCCCCATTAAGTCGGTATTCTTTAGAAGAACAAAAATGAAATAAGAAAAAATGTGAGGAAGTAATTTGATTATTTTATTTATATTTTAAGAAGAAAAAACTTACAAGTAGATTCACACGGAATTACAAAGAAACTATAAAGGGATTTGTCCTAAGAGTAAAGACACTACTTATCAGGTTATTTGATCTCTATTTGAGGCTCCATTTCGACCCTTACAATCCTTATATTGTATAACAAAAAAATGTATCGAATTACAAGGAAAAGCTGACAAGAGTCAAAGGCCCAAGAACATCAAATGCCAGCCACGGCCAAAATTGGGCTAAACGTATTTGGACCTTTAGATCTTCACACATGCCTCCTCTATTGAGCCACTCTCATTCAGTGGTAACCCCATCACCCTGGGATGTTAAACAAAACGTGGTACGAACCCCACAAATATTGTGCTACTAGAATATATTCCAAATTACAATAATATTTAACAGATATTGATCGATCAATATTTCTCGGCAAGCTTGAAAGTTTCTAGACATGTAATAATTAACGATGATGGAAAATATTATGGGTTTTGGCACTAAGGATGTCGGAATTGGTTATACCGGCAGTGGCGGTGGTGGTGTAGGGTGGCCCTCTTCATCTTCATATCCAAAGTCGAACATGGAGAGGCTAGAAACAGGACAAGGAGTGCGCGAATTCGGAGTGCCGCCTCCTTTCTTGATAAAGATCTATAGCATGGTGAATGATCCAAGCACAAATTCTGTTATTTCGTGGTCTCCATCGGGTACTAGCTTCATTGTTCATGACCATCTCCTCTTCTCTGCAGAGCATCTGCCCCAGTACTTTAAGCACAGCAATTTCTCCAGCTTTATTTACCAACTTAACAACTATGTATGTATATGGTCTTTTAATTCTTCCCTTATCCCTTCATGTCATTATATTGTGAGCTGCGTACTAATTGTGTATAATGATTATTTGGTGGTGATTATAACGTTGCAGGGTTTCAGAAAGATTGGAGTGGAGCACCAGTGGGAGTATGAGAATGAATATTTTCAAGCGGGGAAAGAACATTTGCTGGCAAGAATCCAGAGAAGGAGCCAAAAACTTGATACATTGGACCGACAAAAATGCACAAGATCAAAACCTTGTCTTGCCTTGAAAAAGTATGAACTGGAGTTTGTCCTGAGAAATCTGAGGAATAGCATAAATGAATCGAAGTTGGAAATCCAGAAACTGAGGAAAAAACAAGATGATATGGAAACCGAAATTTTCAACTTCAAACAGCACATTGAAATTGCCCATAACCACGCCAAGAAATTGCTTGTGTTGTTGGAAAAACCGTTGGATGAAATTTTTGTTCAATCAGTGAGCAAGGAGGAAGATGATCATGACAACAATCAGACCTCGGAGAAGAAACCGAGGATGGCTGTAGCACCAGAAAACACCGAAAAGGATAGGCCGATCACTGGTGAGAATTTAAACATGGAACCGTTATTTATTTATTTTTGGGTTGGTTAAAACAAATACTAACTATCGATACTTGTTATTATTCCTTTCTTGCAGTGTCAGTTTTTTGTGTTGCGGGATCTCCGGTTCATGATCCGAAGGTTGATTCAACATCTGAAGCAAATATAAAGGAATGCAGGGACTATAAATTTTGGAAGGAACTACTAGATGAAGATGACGATGCAGGTGATGAAAGCGAAGCAAGACTGGAGTTGGTAAACATAAGGAAGCAAGCCAAGATCGCCATGGAATTGGAAAAATTGATCGCGAGACTACCTCATCATGACACTGACGAAAAAGCACAAATATTATAGGCAACAACATTGAACTTCATCATCATCATCATCATCATCATCACTGTCGAGGTTGTTCTAAGTTTTCATACGCTGGACTTCAATATTATGTTTGGACTAGTTTGAGGAAGCTGCAAGTGGCTTCTTAACTAATAATTAACTTTAAGCGTGTCTGAAGTTTTTGCTTATGATGATGTACGATTAAATTAACTATAATGCTATTTATCTAGATTAGAGACCGGTCTCCACTCTATTTAATATTTTTATGTTGGAAGATGAGTGTATAATCATAAATACAAGGCAAAATCTACATATTATTATTCATTAAGAAAAAGTAAACTAGACTAAACGTCGGTCTCCAATCTAGATAAATAGTACGGCTTTTAAATTAATATTTTTCAACTTTTAGTCATATAATAATATTTTTTCAAGTTATTCCATGGAGAAAATGCCTCTCCCTTACGGGGAGACCTCCTACCACATGGTCCCCTCTTATAGGAGGATTAGAAGGCGGTTTGGAGGAAGCCTCTCCATCCTAATTTTCTTCATCCGCCCACTATGGGTAGGATTACACCGTTTATTTCTGACGTGACAGTGACATGGTCAGACATGGCACACACATAACCGCTATGTGTGTGACGTCAAAAGTTAAAGGTGTAACCCCATCACAGTGGGTGAGTAAACATTACTCCTCTCCCTCCTCCTCTCCTTGGAATTTTTGATATTTTTCCTGCATCTAAAAATGTTAATATAAAATTGACACATATACGAATTACAAAAGTCGGCGAAAAAAATGTCCATTTTGTCTATGACGGACATTATAAATAGATTATCATGCTAAACAAATGAACTCATATTGTTTTCAAATTTCGACCAATTACATATAAATATCTTACTTGTTTTCTTCAATTTTAAACATGACCTCTCACACCTTTCAAGTAACACTGTTGCAAGATTTCGACAAAACAAGATCAAATTGGATGGTAAAGGTTTGACGATCTCAAAAATTCATAGTACCAATGTGCAATGCATGGGTGAAAAACTTTTTATCTTTTCCCTATGTTGTTTAGTTTCATTATTACATCATGTATTGTTAATAAAATTTAACCAAGCAATGCGCGAGTGAAAAACTAGATATATAAGGGTTTTCTACGAATAATATTAATATGTGAGGATAAAATAGTCCAAAACTGATTCTCAAGTGGGACAAATATTATAGATTGGACGATTATATTGACATTATGAAATTTGATTGCGCACCACATGTTAACCACACCACCAATCAAATTGAAAATTAATAAACCAAACTAGATGGGGCTGTTGTCCAGATAAGTTGATTTGACACTATGATCACAACGGTGAATATACTGTCAAAAGTGGATACAAGCTTCTCATGATGGAGCCTACGGAGGGCACTTCAACTAGCAGAAATCATAATTATGAGTGGTGGAGAAAAATATGAAAAATGAAGGTGTTGTCAAAAGTTTGTCTATTTTGGTGGAAAGTTTTTCATAGTAGCCTTCCTTGTGGGACTAATTTGATCAAAAGGGAAATCCAGGTTAACTCTCTATGCCCTTATTGTTATAGAACTGAAGATATATAACATGCCTTGTTTGAATGCCCCTTTGCTAAAGAAGTGTGGAAGGGTCTTGGCTTGTGGAATTTCATTAAGCAACATTGGGGATGGAAGGAGGTGAAAGATGTGATCTACGCTATTTCTTCTGCTAGTGATGATCAACAACTTTGCCAAATTCTTTGTGCCGCTCGATGCATTTGGTTCACCCCAAATAAGTTCTTGCATGAAGGTAAAGAATAGGACCCCGCCAAAATCTTGGTCTCTAGTTTCCTTCTCTCAAGTCTCGGAGCCTCAAATTCCTTCAAGAAGCAGAGATACATATAAATGGATCGCTCCACGAATAGGATGCTTGAAACTTAATGCCGATGCTATAGTCAATGAAGCTTTATGAAGTTTTTCAGTTGGTGCTATTATTCGAAATGCTTGTGGTACTGCTATGGGTGTTTGGCTGAACGTTTTGCTGGAATTTCCCGTGTCAATGATGCGGAAGCTGTGGCATTGCTTTTGGGATTGAAATTTGCTAGAAACCATGAGTTAAAAATAAATGTTTTAGAATCAGGCTGCTTAGTAGTGGAACAAGATCTAATTGGGAACTTTGAATTTTAGCATAACGCCCCTCTTCTTAACGAAGTCAAATTGCTTTTGGCCAAGTTTAGATGTGGTTCTCGTAGCCATATCTCTCAGGAGCGAAATATGGCTGTCCACACTACTTGTATACCTTGGTGCATTGGACTGACAGTTTGTAGTGACTGTATTAATGAAAGTTTGACTTCCGATCTAAAAAAAAAGAAAAAAAAGAAAAGACAAATTAAAATAATAAGGGGGTTTCTTCAAATAAATAAGGGGTGTGGTGCTCATTTCCAAATATTATCCCTTGACCTTTTTCACACCGCTAACACAAGCAGGAGAAAACCCATAGTGGCACGGGGCAGTGACGAGTAGGAACAGTGGGTTTGGCATCAAATATATATGTTTGAGGAAGACGATGTAATAGAGGAGAGGGAGCCGTAGGGAAAGGAAAAGGATTAGAAAGTCAAAAATTGAATCTTTCGGTGAATGATGGTTTTAATTGGGTTGTCAAATATCAACACCGATATATATCATATCAAATTTGCAGACATCAATGGAGATGAAGGAGATGAATATTTGCTGGAAATATTGTTCAAATATATATTTGAGGGGAAAAAAAAGATATGGGAATGAACCATGCGGCCGCATGGTTCCAAAATCAGCAAGAGAAAGTAGCAAAGGCAAAGCCGTGCGGCCCACAGCTGTAATCAGTGTGTTTCTCTTCAATTGTTTGATATCTTTTCGTGAATTATTGTGATCTTTCACTTCCATATAGATGCCTATTCATGGAAACACTTGAAAGTCAATAAATATGTGATGGATTTTCAAGTTTGGACGCAAGAAAATCATCCTACAAATAAACAAAAACAATCCCGAAACTTAGATTAGAAATAGTTCTTGAAGTTCCTTTCCTAGTTGCTTTTGTGCTTTATAAATTCAGGTTTGAGGTTTGATATATCCTGCAAATGTATTACTTGTTTATTACTAAACTTATAAAAGTGTTTTCCATCCATCACTAAGAAAGATTCTTAGTTACATTTAACGAACAAGATAACGTAGCTTAACGGTAAAGTGATGTAGCTTAACTGCTCCTCTACGTAGTAAATGAAATACCTCTATAATCATTGAACTATTAAAGGTGTTACTAATTGGTCACTAGACTTACCTTTAAGTTACTGATCGATCATTAAACTCTAACGCGTTACTGGTTAGTCATTAAACTTACCTTTAAATTACTAAACCATCATTGAATTTTGACATGTTGCCTATTAGTAACTAAATTTACAAAATGATATCAATGTATAACGTGTGGTTCGTTTCCTGAACTGATATTTTTAATTTTTTTCTTTTTACAATATTAATGTTTATTTTTCATATTCACTGTACCATTTTGAGATAGATTATAATTTTCTATGCTGCGTTATGCTAGTTGAGTAATAAATTCTGAATGTATTCTCTTTCTAGAACTTTTTGGTCAGGGTCGTATAAGCGATTGTCAGAATTTATTGCTTAACTCAACATAGAAAATTACAATCTATCTCAAAATAGTACTCGAGAGCGTTGTCAGATATGGTTAATATGAATAATAGACAGTAATATTGCAAAAAAGAAAAAAATTATAAATATCAATTTGGAAAACTAATGATACGTTACACATTAATATCATTTTATAAATTCAATTACTAACGAGTAACATGTCAAATTAACTCAATAAGAAACTCACATGTAAATGTATTTAGAGCTTGTTTGATACTCGTTATTTACCGAAATTATAATTTTACCTGTCACTGATTTAACGTTTAATTTTACAACTGCCTAATTACAATCACATATTTCACATCTTTTTACATTTCTAATGTATATTTTATCTATCTCCTCATTATAATTTCTACATTTGAATAAATAATGAGAATCAAATAAGCTCGTAACTCAATTTAAGAAACTCACAAGTAATAAATACAAAGGGCCTACGAGCACAATTTGTGATGTTCCGTTTTTCTATTTTCAAGCTCAACATTTACCCGTAAAAGTCAAAGGTGAAATGTTCAAGTTAAGGTCAAAGTTGGACTACGATTCGATAATTTAATTTTTGGGTTTATAATTTGAGCACTTAAATAAGCCGGGGTTTATATGAAATTATATTATCATTTGGCGTTTAAATGAAACAAGAAACGTAGTCAGGGACTTAAAAAAAGTAAAGTATGAAGTTAGAGACCAACTTATAGCAAAACAAGAATTAAGAGACTTTATGTGCAAATTTCTATATACATCTAGACAATTCTCTTGAATTTGTGCATTTCAAACCAAAAAAAAAAACGGAAACAGGGAAGAGACCGAGAGGGAGTCGGGATGGAGACAAGAGATGAGACAAGAAAGAGAGAGAGAGAGAGAGAGAGAGAGAGAGAGAGAGAGGAAAATCGGGAGAAGGAGGAGAAGAAGAATACATGGGTTCAATTAAGTATTAAATGTTTTTTTAAGCTTAAATTGTGTAAGTTTAAAGTGAAAATTTCATTTAAGGTTTATGACGTTCTTGAGAAATTAACACTAAAACTATGGCATAAGATGTTTCCATAAGTTAAGTAATATAAATTGTAGTTTAAATATGAAAAACATAGGAAATTTGGTGTGTAGATATATATATATATGTTGGTGTGTGTGTGTGTATAAATAAAAGAAGCAAAGAAAGCAAAAGAATGCAGAACGGAAACAAAAAGTGGCAGGCGATTCTTATGGCAGAAACTTAAAAAAAAAAAGAAAAAAAAGGGCAAAAGAATGAAAAAGGAATCAAAAGTGCATGCGGCAGAAATAGGAGGGGGGAAAAAAGAAAGAAATAAATAAAAGTTTGAAGAATCTTTGGAAGGAGGAGAGTACAAGAATCAAACACAAGTGCTACATATCTTTTAAGCTTTAGTTTATATAAGTTTTAAGATGGAAATTTCATTTAAAGTTTATGGAAATTTTTATGAATATGCAATACAAGTTATTAATATAAACTACATGTATTTGAATTTCTTGAGATAGATGAATGATATGAAATTCTAAGGTTTAAAGTTACTGGTTTTAACTTGAGGAGTTAATTAAGTGTATTATTTCTCTATAGGTGTAAATGGTGTGAAATTATTTTTAAGACATGAAATTGGAATTATATGAAGGCTAAAGGGGAATTATGCAAAGTTAGTTTATGGAATCATGGTTTAAAAAGGGAAATTCAAGTTGAAAATTTTGGAATGAAAGTATTATTTAGGGCTTTAAAATGAAGATTTCCATAGAATTGAGTTTTGGGTTATAGTCTTAGTATTCATCAATTTATTGATATAGAATGGTGATTTGAAACTAAAATGGAACGCATAAAGTCAATGTTAAATTTTTGTGGAAACAGTATGTAAATATCGATTTAATAAGGGGGAGATAATTAGTTGGTGGACATAAGTAAAGAATATAAATTTGTTAAGGTTGATGGAATTGTTATGAAGATGCATAGTAGGTTATAATTTTAATTACTACACGTTTTAGTGGCATTAAGTTGTTATTTGGCTATGGAAATTGGGATTGATGATGTTAGGATAAGAAATTTTAGTTGGTTAGTATAATGATCGACTTTTATATAGAGTTAGTAAATTGAAACTTTTATATAAGCTAGTGTTATGGTTGTATGGAGTAATATTATGGTAATGGACAAATTTGGTGAAGTGAAATTTAATGAAAGAAATGAATTGCTTAACATTTAAAAGCAAGTGTAGGAAATTTTATTAAAGGCTCAGAATTTATGTTTAAAGGGGAAGAGTTAGTGTTATATTTTAGTGGATAATTAGGATTTTAATATTTGATATTATTATAATTACTACGATGTAATAAAGTCTAGAATAATTATATAAGAGGGATAACCTTATGTCTAATTGAAGGATGAAAAAGTCTTAAAAAATTAATGAAATAAAGAATTTGTATTCCAAAGGAAATCTTATATTTATGAACCTTAGTTTAAGTAGAGAATTGTTAATTAGTAAAATATGTTACAAAGAAAAATAAATGAGAATGAGAAAGAGATGTAAAGGAAATTAAGTTGTGTGAATTGTGAAATATAAGAAGTTCATTAGAAATGAATTTGATATTAAATAGAATTTTATAATATCGCAGGAAATGACGAAGATCAAAGGGAACGAAACACGAAATGATGCTATTTAGCCATTGAGTGGAGATTCTCCTCTTCTTTTTTTCTTCTAAATGAAAGTTGAATTATGCTTTGATTTCATAGAAACTTGCAATGTTTTATAATGAATGTATTTCTGTGGAGTTTCATAAAAGTTGATATTTCTTTAGAAATATTCACGTAAATATTTGTGTGAGATGATGTTTCATGATCTTAAAGAATGTTTGACTTGAAACATGATTTATGATGCATGAAAACCCCCAATTTGTATTCAATGTTATGATATACCGCTTACGGGTGAAGAGTCTTATATGGCTCAAACTGACCAAATAATATGCAGCCTACGGGCGAATGTGCCTATGGCACAAGCTGACCAAATGAACGCCACCAAGGCAAAGGAGCCTATGTACTAGCTATGGCTCAAGCTGTTTAATTATGCCGCCTAGGGCGAAGGGATCATAAGGTACCTATGGCCCAGGCTGACTTCTACGCGTGTATGACTTGTATCATGATCATGTGATGTTGGATACTCTTTAGAGAAAGTTTTATGAGGATCTTGAAATGAAATGATTTCTATGACGTTTTCTAGTGAACTTAAATAAATGATTTGCATGATGCCTACAAGAATGGTAATGATTCTATAAATGTTTTGATGTGCGATAAATTTGAGTTGATGAACTTTATGGTGGTTGTTAGAATGAAATGATATTCATGTTATTTTCTAATATGTAATGATTTTTATAAATGTTCATGTTATGCTACAACTGAGTACAAATTATGAAGGTTAAATATTCGAGATTTTGCAAAGTTGTATTATGATTTTCCAAAGCATGTTTATTTAAAACTCCACTCACTGGGCTAGTTAGCTCATGTGCTTTCTAAATGATTTTCTCAGAAGATGGCAATTAGAATTTAGGCAACACCAGATTCGAGCCTACTATTTGGAGAATTGAGTCACCACATATAAATTATTATAGAATTTGTTATTATTGTGAATTACATATGTGACATGTTTAAGGTCACTAGTATGCATTGAGAAGCTTTATGAATCATATTTGGGTCAATATATTTCTTCAAGTTAGGAAGTGTGGTTCTTGTAGTTGATGGGAATTATCACATTCTGACGTATATTTGGGTTGACGTTGAGTGTTATGCAGGTTAGTTTGTTAACAAATAAGAGGAAATGCTGCTGAAATTTTTCTAGGACAGTTAGTATGTTTATGAGCTATGACAGTAACTTCTAGCTTCTAGTTGGAATTTATCGTCAGCGCGTGTCACACTTCTGGTAAAGTAGAGGTACTAGGAGTGGGGTACGTCACAATTAATGTTGAGAGAGCCCCCTACAAAATCAAATAATGTATAAGAGTGAATGTGTAAAATTTTATTTTCTTAGCTTTTTCCCCCTCATTTAGTTTGTTCTAGTTTTTTCTCCTACACAATATTTGAAAATAGGTTTTTCCTTAGTTTTTTTTCTTTTGACTTTTCCCAATATTAATCTTGCTCTAAGGTATTAATCAACTCAAGCCAATTGTCTGATTTCTCATTGGTAAGACGGGTCAGTAAGGTGATGTGACGGCTCACCTAACCCCCAACCCAGTACCCTACCCATTGGAGAAGTGCATCTACAGATGATACTAAAAGCAACAGTCCTTCTATAGAGAGGTGACCTCTCCCCTTATTAGAGAGAAGTCACGCACACATAGCCTCCCGTTATTGGGGAATTATCTTGCTCTGTGAGGGGATTCACTACTAGAGAAGGATGTATATGGGAGCCTACGACCTACTCCAGATCCACTTACCTACTACTAGAGGCTTCATGGTCTTGAGGTCGAGGATTATAGAATCAGAGCTGCCCTTCTTGGTTTAGGTCCTGGTCTTGGAGACTGGGATTATAGGGCGGCAACCAGTATGGGTTTCTGATTCTTTTGTTCCTGAAAGGATCACCAGATGCTAGTTCATTATACTATTCTGGTATGGAACATCTATTCTTTCAATATATCCAAACTAATCTGGAAACTATGCTGATAAAAGAAGGCATCTTCTTAGTAAAGAAGAACTCTGTCTAATTGACAACTTATAGAGACTTCCAACATCCCCTTCTGGAAAAAAGATTCATATTTGAATTCTTCGTTTGAACATTTCCTATCCTTAAGGAAATCAAGTAAAATTCCAACAAAAACAAAGCTTGAACAAGAGACTCCAACATGCTTTGTTCTTTTTAATGAACCAAAGTATGGAATCTATGCTACCATGGATGAAATCCAAGATGCAATAAAAGATTTTCCAAAATTCTGTGGAACACCTTCAATCAAAGGATTTAATTCTTTCTTTGAAGCAGAAAAGGCAATTAAAAAGATTTTTGAAAAAGAAAAAAAAATCTTTATCTCGCTAAATGTGCAACGTATTCCTCTCAATAGGATTACAAGCCAATCTTTTACTGAAATTGTAACAACTTCAGGAACTAAAATAGAAAAGAATGTTTTAATCCATGAACTCTCCCATTATCTTGATTTAATAGGAAACCATTATGAAAAGACTTTTAACATTTTGCAACAAGTTTTAACTTGCATTTCAAAACAGGAAATTGAATGTGACTGGATCAACACATATTGGTGTTACCATGTCAATAATTTCTTAAGCTGCAAAAAGGTCTATTCTGATTGCAAAGATAAAATTTCCACAATCCTTTCAAACGCTGATATCTCAACACCATTTTATAGATGTCAACTGGTTTTTTCATATCTCATATGTCAAATGAATTTTGATAAACTTGAGATTAACCACTTCCGAGGCTTCAAAATTATACCACAAACTTTACTTGATTTTGGTTTTGTTGCCTCTTTGCACATGACAAAAACTAAACCGGATAAGGATTCAACCCCCATTACAAAATGTCATCAATTATCTCTTTGCTGATTTTGGTGATAGTTTGGCAATCGAAGTAGATTCTTCACTACCTTCTTGGGAAACATGATTTAATCCTGCAAGAAAAATCTACAGAATTTACAGTCAACACTAACATCCACATATCTTCTATTCTTTCAAAAAAGATGAAGATATTCCTCATGATCTTAGTATTACAAAGAACTCTTCTACTCTAGACCAAATCAACATGGGTAATATAAAATTTCATGGTTCAGACTAGTACTGAAACCCAATGAAACCAGAGTATGGCAACATGTTTCTCGTAGTAGAAGACTATTTTACAAAAGTCTATTGCTCCACCGAAGCCAAAATATTTTTTCAACCGTTCAAAATTTTAGACTTGAATGAAACAGCTTCTAAAGGTTTTAGAAGATTAATAAAACAAAAGAGCGCACCACCGCTACTAAAGAATTATTCTATGGGTAGTAGTAGAGGACTATTGGATCCCTACAGAAGCTCAACATCTTCACAAGGAAAAGAAGACGATACAGATGCAGACAGTACTGATAGCTTCAATCCAACCCGTGATCAACCAAAAAAAGAAAAAGAGAAGTGAGTCGACACTTCTTTTTGACAATTTCAATACCACGTGAAGAAAAATCAGGAAGATAGGATCAAGAAAATCCTTCTTTCAACAAAATTTTCAACAAAGCAGCAGACAATGTCAACATCAGTCACTATGCATGTTACCTTCAGATACTGTGCAGAAACTATTTGACACTATTTAACACTATTTTGCACTGTGCACGTTAGAAAAATCAGATGTTTTACTGTGCACCTTTTTTATTTTCTTTGTACGAATTCAGAAAACGCGTAATGCTTCTGAATTATTTCACCTTTCCAGCTGTATTAGCGTAGGAAATCCACAATTGTAATCTTCTCCTTGGTCTCTAAAAGTAGAAGGCCTTCAACATTCTGAAGTATGCATCAGAAACAAAATCTGCATACATTGTAAGATATTTTCGGATAATAAAAATCTATTTTAAACATTTGCTCTCTTTTAAATTTTGCAAATGGCTGAGTCGGCCATACAAGGCTAAATTAAACAAAACACTATAAGCAGATAACAAGCAACGCAGGAAGGAAGTTAGAAGAACGACGAAGAGGTATGTTTTTAAATTGCCTAAGATTTTATCATAGTGTCATGCAAACTAGAAGTAGGAACTATGAGTAAATCTAGTAGCATCGCTGAGTCAGGTTGATATTGGGGAAAATAGACAGTATGGACAGTATGTAAGTCCTCAAGAGAAGGCAGAAGTAAGTCTCAGAAATCGCCCAAAAGTACCCAATGCCTCGAGCAGTTCTTTAAACATGTGTATGAGGGTTTCCATATAGTTCTGTCTTGTGAGTTCACCATGATAGAATTTTATGTTGTTTGCTTCCTATTTCTTTGTTATTGTTGCTTAACTTCTGCACTAACTTGTTTGATGTTTATAATGTTTAAACTTTGAAATGAAAAAATTTTTCAAAACAAAGTTTGGGCATGATTACCATGGTTATAACTACCACAACTCAAATTCCGCAGCTGAAACATCTGATTACTCTAGTAATCATTCTGATAATAGAACACCAAATTCCTCAGTTGAAACAAACTCTGATATTATTACTTGTACTCATATAAGATATAAGAATTATAATATCTATGAACACCATATACTAACTCTCTATGCTTGTCTCAAGCATATGAATCACCCAGTATACAATGATAATCTTGTTAAACTTGAACTGTTAGATAAGATTCTTACAACGGATCTCAAGCAATATAGTGATAGTATCACATGGGATCAAAACATTTGGATAGTTCCCAATGAACACAACGATTGATCCTGATGAGTATTTTGCAAACATCCAACTGGAACCGTATTTCTCCCAAGGAGATTCGGATTCTTAGACAATAGATAGACTTGTGCAAGTATATGATGTCATATCGCCTACAGAACTCTGCAAACCATGGTCAATTCCTTTATGGGAAAGAGTTACCATGAGACACTGCCTCGATTGCAACAAAAATATCTTTCTAAGATTGAGTAGTATGCCACCTTACTATGTATTCTTTGAACTAAGAGATGTTCAAACATTTTCAGATCATCCTCTGAAACCCTTGAAAAAGGAAAATCCTAGTAGAACATGGGATAAAAGACCTTGCTTTTCCCCAATCATATGTTCTGCCCTCCAAGAAAGAACAGAAAACCCTATGGTACATCATCCTATGAGATGTTCCATACCAGAATGAAAAAATCGAAAACCCATATTGGTTGCCGCCTTATAATCCCAGTCTCCAAGACCAGGGCCTAAAACAGGAAGGGCAGCTCTGATTCTATAATCCTCGACCTCAAGACCATGAAACCTCTAGCAGTAGGCAAGCTGATTTGGAGCAGGTCGGAGGCTCCCTTATACAGCTTGAAAAGGTGCAATAATTCAGAAGCATTATGCGTTTTCTGAATTCATACAAAGAAAGTAAAAAATGTACACAGTAAAACGTCTGATTTTTCTAAAGTGCACAGTGCAAAACAGTGTTAAATATGGTCAAATAGTATCTGCACAGTATCTGAAGATGACATGCACAGTGCCTGATGTTGACGTTGTCTGTTGCTTTGATCTGAAAATTTTGCTGAATAAAGGATTTTCTTGATCCTATCTTCCTTTTTTTCTTCACGCAGTGTTGACATTGTCAAAAAAAAGTGTCAACCTACTTCTCTTTTTTCTTCTTTTGGTTGATCAGACGTTGGATTGAAGCTACCAGTGCTATCTGCATCGTCTTCTTTTCTTTGTGAAGATGTTGAGCTCCTGTAGGGATCCAATAGTCCTCCACTATTACCCATAGAATAATTCTTTAGTAGCCGTGGTGCGTTCTTTCCTTCTATTAATCTTCTAAAACCTTTAAAAGTTGTTTCATCCAAGTCTAAAAATTTGAACTGTCGAAAAAATGTTTTGGCTTCAGTGGAGTAATAGACTTTTGTAAAATAGTCTTCTGCTACCAGAAACATGTTACCACACTCTGGTTTCATTGGGTTCCAGTATCAGTCTAAGCCATGAAATTTTGCATTAACCATTCTGATTTGGTCAAATAGAGTAGAAGAGTTCTCTGTGATACTAAGACCATGAGGAATATCTTCATCTTTTTTGAAAGAATAGAATATATGTGGATATGAGTGTTGACTGTAAATTCTGCAGATTTTCCTTAGAGGATTAAATCATGTTTCCCATGAAGGTAGCGAAGAATCTACTTCGATTGCCAAACTATCACCAAAATCAGCGAAGAGATAATTGATGACATTTTGTAATAGGGGTTGAATCTTTATCTTGTTTAGTTTTGTCATATGCAAAGAGCCAACAAAACTAAAATCAAGTAAAGTCTGTGGCATAATTTTTAAGCCTCGGAAGTGGTTAATCTCAAATTTATCAAAATTTATTTGATAGATGAGATATTAAAAAACTAGTTGACATCTACAAAATGGTGTTGAGATATCAGCTTTTGAAAGGATTGTGGAAATTTTATCCTTGCAATCAAGATAGACCTTTTTGTAACTTAAGAAATGATTGACATGATAACACCAATACGTGTTGATCCAGTCACATTCAATTTCCTATTTTGAAATGCAAGTTAAAAATTGTTGCAAAATGTTGAAAGTCTTTTCATAATGGTTTCCTATGAAATTAAGATAATAGGAGAGTTCAGGGATTAAAACATTCTTTTCTGTTTTAGTTCCTAAAGTTATTTCAATTTCAGCAAAAAATTGGCTTGTAATCCTACTGGAAGGAATACGTTGCACATCTGGCGAAATAAAGATTTTTTCTTTTACAAAAATCTTTTTAGTTGCTTTTTCTGCTTCAAAGAAAGAATTAAATCCTTTAATTGAAGGTGCTCCACAGAATTTTGGAAAATCTTTTGTTGCATCTTGGATTTCATCCATGGTAGCATAGATTCCCGATTAGTTTGGATATACTGGAAGAAGGGATGTTCCAAACTGGAGTTTCTCTTGCTGTATCTGGAATGTAGGATGAATGCCCTGAGCCTTTGGAGGCATGTTGTAACTTTCTGCTTTCCTGTAAAACAGTTACCATTAATTTATTTGTTTTGTTCAAGAAGCTTAATATGTCTACATAACATATCAGCAATCTGATTGTTTGATCCTTTAATATATTCCCATTTGATTTTGAGACCACAATTAAGGACAAATTCTAGAAATTTCAACCATCTATTAGAGGTTAAATTCTTTTGTGATTTTTTTTGCTATATTTTACTATAGCTTCACAATCAGTACGAATTGTTATTTGTTGTTATGAAGAGTGCAAAAGTTTCTACAACATAGATTATTGCAAGCAATTCATAATATAAAGAAGTGAGATAACCAGTTTTGTGATATTTGCCAGAGGCATATCTACAAATCTATTCCTCTTGTTTAGATGAAAATACATTTGGTCTTGCCAAAAAATACCACCCCAACCATCTTTACTTCCATCAATTTCAATTACCAAGTAATCTTTTCTTAATTGGAGTTTCAAAGGTTTAAGTGTTGAAATTGCTTGTTTGATTTTTCTAACAAGCTCTTCATCTTGATCGTTGAATTTTATCAATCCAGTGTCACTAGTCTTATTATAAAGAGGGACTGTTAGTCTAGACAAGTTTTTAATAAATTGTCTAGCATAGTTTGCTGTTTCTAGAAATGATCTAAGGAATGTGACATTTTCCAGTCTGTCTGAATACTTTAAAGCTTTCTTTGCAATGTGATCTTGCAGCTTTATAGTTCTATTCCCAATTTCAACTCCTAAGAATCCAATGTGCCTTTTTCCAAGCTCCATCTTCTTCTTGGATACAACCAAACTATGTTTTTCAAGTAATGAAAAGATGGTATGGAGTTGTGTAATATGTTCCTTTTCTGTTGTAGATAATACTAAGACATCATCTATGTATACACAGGTGAAGTCCTTGTATGCATTGGACACATTATACATCTTTCGTTGAAAAATTAAAGGTACATTTTTTAATCCAAATAGTATGACTACTCATTCAAAATGTCCTTCCGTGCAATTAAATGCAGTCCAAGGGATTGAATCGGGGTACATTTTTACTTGCCAAATTCCTGATTTCATGTCAAACTTGGAAAACCAAGTTTTTTCTAGGATTCGTTGAATCAAACTATCTTTGTTAGGAATAATATACCCATCTTTATGAGTATTATCATTCAGATGCCGATAATAAAAAACCATCATGGAGTGTCCTCTAACCTTTTCAGAATGTTTTTGGACAATAAAGGCAGGAGTGCGATGTTTAGACATTGAATGTCTAATAACGCCAAATTTCAATAATTGTTCAATATGCATCTTGAACTATTGTTGAGCCCAATCCTCATATTTGAAATTTGGAGATGCAATCTTTATATTAGGATTAATGATATCAAGTTTACATTCTATTTCATTTTTGCTCCAGAATTTGATTGGATTATCACCAATAATAATAGAGAATACAAGATCAATAGATGATTTCAACAATTGTTGGATAGAATGCAATTGTTTTAATTACCCTAACATTATTTATTAAGGCAAAATCATTAATAGTGATACCATGATCTAACCTTTTGTCTACTCGATCTCCAGTTTTAATGTTAACAAATATTTACTGTAATCTTCTGCAGCATCATCTTGGTTGCAATTAAAGCATTTGTTCCAGTTTCTTTACATGTTCCTGAGATTGTACCAGGACAGTTCTCATTTTCATGTATTTGTGGAAGGTTTTTTGGTTCTTTTAAGTATCAGATTTTCTTGATCCTATCTTTATGCTTTTTCTTTATGCGGTGTTGAAATTGTCAAAAAGAAGTGTCGACTCACTTGTCTTTTTCTTCTTTTAGTTGATCACGCATTGGATTGAAGCTATCAGTGTTGTCTGCATCTGCATCGTCTTCTTTTATCAGCAAAATTTTGAACAAAGCAGCAGATAATGTCAACATCAGTCACTGTACATGTCATCTTCAGATACTATACAGATACTATTTGACACTATTTAACACTGTTTTGCACTGTGCACTTTAGAAAAATCAGACGTTTTACTGTGCACCTTTTCGACTTTCTTTGTTCGAATTCAAAAAACGCATAATGCTTCTGAATTATTGTACCTTTCCAGTTGTATTAGCGTAGGAAATCCGCATTTGTAATCCTCTCCTTGGTCTATAAAAAGAGAAGGCCTTCAGCATTTTGAAGTATGCATCAGAAACAAAATCTGCATACATTGTAAGATATTTATAAAGAAATAAAATCTCCTTTTAACATTTGCTCTTTTAAATTCTGCAAATGGTTGAGACGGTCATACAAGGCTAAATTAAACAAAACACTATAAGATAATTCCCCAATAACAAAGTGCTATGTATGCGTGACGTCTCCCTCACATCTTAGAATTTTTCCAAAAAGCAAGGTTTTTTAGAAAATTTTCCGGTTAAAACAGAAGCTTCCCTTCTCTTCAGAAGATTTTCAGCGGTTCAAAACGACAGACCAATTAACTAACCTGGATTCTTCTAGCAAAATATGGTAAAAAATTCTTTGCACCACTACAACTCAGCTCCCAGGGAGGCGTTAGTCATGGGGTTAACGATTCCAAATTCCTCCAAAAGAGATTTGTTAAGTGTCGTAGCTCCTCCAACTGCAAAATTCACGCCTTTACTGAAATCTCTGTTACTCGCATTTACATCCTTTACGGCCATATAAGGTTCCCGAAACTCTCAGCTGCACATCCATCCATCGGAACTAATGTAATCAACACACAAACAGAATAAGTCAAGCAGAATTATATAACCAGTATAGGATTGAATTTCTATTAATTACCAATGAAATCAACAATGAGACGGCCGTCGGAACACTGCCCATTGAGGTAGTGGAAGAAAGTTCGACCAGAAGGAGGTAGCCAGGATTGGAGCGGCTTGTCCAGCGGATAGAGGCGAAGAAGATTTCCAGTATCGGTAAGTGAATCACCGAGACTGACCATAGAGTTATAGCATCCATAAGAACTTGGGATTGAGGTTAATAATAATAATAATAAAACAAGGATTGCAATTGAAGACATCAATGAAAAGCCACGAAAATTTTGAAGGCTCTCCTTCACAAGTAAATTCATATTAGACTTCTTTTAGGGCTTTGATTTAAACGTGTTGATCAAATGCCCAGAGACTCAACTATTCATTCTTTAGTCAATTAGTCTCTTTGACTCACCCAACAACTCAAAATAAAAAGAGTTTGACATTAAACTGTAACCACCCAAATACCACTACGTCAACTTCGTATATTTGAGGTTGACAATTTTAAAAATGTGCTAAATTAAAAACAAGTTGCATTTACGAAAGTGACCGTTGTTTTTTTTCTTAATTATGCAAGTAGATGCATTTGAATGTCTTTGTAAATTATATATTCCTCTTATCATGTAACATTCAATCACAACAGAAAGTATGAGTTATTTAACTTGTTTCGCAGTGGTTAAACGCTCATTTATGGGGAGAGTTTCAGGTTTCGAACCACATATATCCTTATCTTGGTAGCCCTTTTGAATTTAAAAATAAAAATAGTGAAAGAACAAAAACTCTTAGAGGTTTTATAACAAAACATCGCATCTCATGGAGTGTGTATAAGATACATGTGATGTATATATATACACACTATACAATGTGAAAGGATTTTTAAAATTTTCCTAAATTAAGGAAGGATAGCTGTTTTTCTTAATTGTTATTATAATACGATAAGGATAGTTATTTATGTCAGTAAAAAGAATGGTCTGATCTGTAATGAAATCGACAATAAAGGATAGAAAATAATAATGCGTCAACTCGAAGAAATCCTGATCACTCAAGATATTATTTAGTTTTGAAATAAAATCAACAATCAACCAAATACAAACGGCCAGTTTCCAGAAAAATACTCCCTCGTCCCAAAACGATACAAAATTTCTTTCCCAACCCCGAGTCACATATAGTCACATGGCAGTGTACTCTCCATAAAGGAAGAGTAATACTCGCCATAGATGGACCGGCTATTCCTCTTTTTTCTTTTTTATACGTCTCAAATTATATTTCTCTTTTCTAAGTTAATTTTTAATCTTATAATAATACCATTATTTATTGTGCATAGTAATTAATAACAAAGAATAACTAAAGTGAATATTAAATAAAGTAAAAGGTATATTAAAAAATATATTGTTAAATTGTACATAGTTTCTTATTTTATGTAAAAAATAAAAGAGGAATATTTTTGTTATTAAATAATAGTTTCTTATTCTATGTAAAAAAATAATATTTTTGTTGAAGAGTGGAAGCATGTGATTAGTTGTAGTGGCGGAGCTTCAGTGAGACCAGTGCGGTCCAGTGACCGCATTGGGCCACGCTTCAGCCCACTAATTCTTGGTCAGACCGCATGCAAATTTGGAACAAAAAAAAAGCCCAACCATGTTAAGAAGTTTTGACTAGATAATTCATGGACCTAACACACATAGGCCCATTAAGAGTTTTAACATCAAATTGAAGAGTCAGTCCAATCTTCTTTTATAAAGTAAAACTTCAAGTTCCTAAAAGTAATTGAACCGATGTGGGATCCCAGAGCATCAATATACTCAACTTTTAAAGGTTACTCTGCCATGGCTGTGCTTCTTTGATATGAATAGTATTATGTAATTTTCCTTTGTGGTTGTGTAGAGAAGCTTATAAATGGTTACACAAAGAAGAAACATTTAATGAAAGAGGACATATAGATCCTTAACAAGCTCAAATTTTTACTTTTACTAATCCTAATAGTTCGGCTACTCTTACTGATTTTGTTTATTCACAGGACTGAATGAGAATCGGAATATCATAATTTTTGGTAGCAAGCGGGATGCTATTTATATTTACAGAGAATCATTATTTTGCAGAGCTCATACAAAAATATGTTCAACCATCTTATCGGTATGTAAGTAGAAATACTGCTTGAAGTGATTGCGTGAAGATATTTAATACAATGTCTAAAAAAAATAAGACTTAAGTTTAGTGAATGTAGTGGTAATCTGTGCTTCACATCTGATTGTTAGTTTGGAAGAGATCATAATGATTATATTTGTGTCAGTGCACATTATATTGATTCTAATTGGATGGTTCATAAGAAAATTATTGTTTTTCGTTGTATTCCCACATAATGGAATAAATTTGTGTGCTAATATAGTACAAGTATTTAATGAATTTAGTGTCGTAAACAAAGTATTTAGTATTAGTCCTGATAAAGTTAATTCTAATCTTGTGTGTATTGATCTCTTAAAAAAATGTAATTAAGCTTGCTAATCTTGTGTGTATTGATCTCTTAAAAAATGTCATTAAGCCTCTCTTTGATTCTAAAGTTTTTCATATGAAATGTATTAATCATATATATAATTTCGTTGTACAAGGTGGTTTACAACTAAAAAATGTGCAAATATGTAAAATTAGAGAAGTCATTAATTACATTTCTTGCTCTGGTTGTAGAGAACAAGAATTTGCAATACTTTGTAAAAATTTTGGTTCGAAAAAAATAAAATAAAATTTTGATGATGTTCAAAATAGATGAAATTAAACTTATCTAATATTAAAATCTTGTATTAAATATTCTAGTGCTATTAGTGTATTTGTTAGTTCAAGATATTTCGACTTTGAATCTTGTAGGTTCAGATTGGGAATATGCTTTTAAAGTTATGAGATTTTTGAAACTTTTTTACAACATAACTAAAGTTAGTTCCGGAGTTCATTACCCAACATGCAATCTTGTAATGAACCAATTATTAGAAAATTTCCAACCAATTTTGAACTCATAGAAATGATATATTTTTCTTTGATGTTATTGAGATCGGAAGAGCACACGTTAGAAAATATTATAAAGGCATGTCTTATATTTTTCCAGTTGCAACTGTAATTGATCCTCATTATAAATTATTTTGTATTCAATGTGCTTTGGAGCAACTTAATGAACCATTGGCTTTTAACATAAGTATAAAAAATAAGGATTTAGAGTATGTTGTTCGTGAAATTTATAACTACCATGGTATGAAATATGGTGATATTTTAACTACTCAATCTGATATGGGTTTCACTGCTACTACTACTAAAGGAAAAAAGTCTTTCATGGCATCTTCAAATGCTAAGAGGAAACAAAATGCTTATTCTTCTTCAAGTCCAAATACAAATACAGCCAAAATTGAATTGGATAAATATTATAAAATTGATTCATTCATGACAAGTGAAGAAAAAAATTCAATCTAGATGTCCTACAGTGGTGGAAATCAAATGAGTGGACTTATGTTATCAAAAATGACATAAGAGTTACTAACAATTCCAGTTTCAACAATTACATCGGAATCTGCTTTTAGTGCAGATCAAGACTTAAAGAAGATATTTTGAAAGCACTTATATGTGTACAAAATTGGTTATATGCAGAAAAAAAGATACACCATATAGCTGCTGACGATATAACTGAAGAGTGAAGACTTCAAAAATCTTGCAGTAGAAAAATCTGAGTTATAGACGTAAAATAATTTGAACAACTAAATTATAGTTAAGTATGCTCTAACCAAGTTGAGATGTACTTGAACTATATATTTGCAAATGATAGAAAGTTTAGTATGTGCCAACCTAATTGAGATATACTATAATCATAGTGATGCAAATTAATGAATAGTTGTTTGTGTCATTATATTTTAAATTTCAAAAGTTTAAACGTTAAAACTAGCTAGTTGTCGGCTATATATATATATATATTTACGTAAACAATATTTGAATTTCAAGGTTTTTTTATACAATAAAATATTTAAAGTTTATTATTAAAAATTTTAATTTTATCTTATTGTATATTTACCTTTTAATTAGAATTTAGAAATCCGAAAAGTTAGTGATATTTCTCAAAAAATGTGGTAAATTTCTCATTGAAATATTTCAATTATAATATATTTATTATAAAAATTTAAATGTAAAATGTGGGCAAAAAAAAAAGAATAAATAAATACGGGCCGGGTCAAGGGGCTGCCATGGACAAAAATTCCGGCCCAGATAGGCAGCCCGCTTGGTGTAGGCTATTTTTCATTGCAGGCCAGGCCGGGCCGCAAAAATAGTGGGCCGGCCCATCTACTTTGACACTTCTAGTCCAATTACCATGCAGTTGTTGTCACAGTGATGTGCATATGTTCAACAAAACTGAGGGGGGAAATCTTGATGAAACTAGATGACATAAATAGCATCAAGATAAAATGATTAGTTAATGAATTTTGTAGAAATGTGTTAACACTCATCTTTAAAATATTAAAAAAAATTAAGTGCCATTATAGCACTTATTATATTTATTTGAATCGACAGCTACAACGAAAATTTCTAACCTAATAAAATTGGGGACTTATAATTACGGACAAGCCCAAAACACTCCGATTAGAATTACTTGCTTTGTTTAATTGGTCCATCGCAATCTACAGACAAATAGAGGGTAATCGGAAAGAAAACAAATCCTTTGTTTCATTCCACTCATTTGTCAACATGGAATCTTTTCTCTTTATAGTTCTTTATTTGAAATCCAACCTACAGAATCCTCCATGGTGCTAAGAAGTCTGAATTAAACTAGCAAATCATATCGGAGTTCCACTTTAAACTAACTTAGCCCAACAGCGAACCAACATCACCGATGCACCCATTACTTGACTCGTAGATAGAAAAAATTTTATAAAATGATATACTTTGAAATTTTATGTAATGTATATGTAGATGTAATTAGTCTGTTATTCTATTTTTAACTGTTACATGGGGATTTTAAAGGAGGGGAATTGAATACCTCATAAATGGTGTAGAGATACACTTAGATACCATTAGACCACATGAATATTGACAAATTAGATTTTATCTCCTTGAAATAGAAATACTTTATTAATCGAGTTTTTTTTTTAAAGTACAATTACAAATCTGCATAATAGCAGCACAAATGCACATAGATATTTATCTTACTAACATACAGCGTCAAGAAAATCAACAATACAAACCTACATATAGTGGGAATATACACTATAATAAAATGTAAAAAATACCTCATATAAGGGAATCGAACTTGGAACATCTAGTTTCCAGTACCTCAACCTAACCCTCTAACTAAATGGGCTAGGCCTGATTAATACTTTATAAATCGAGTTAATATGCTAAAACTCGTGAAAATATCTTAGAAGTGAAAAGACAAGACTAGACCCATCAATTCGTCAAGAATTTTTAAATGCTCACCATAGCTAATTTTTGTAATGCATATTGTCAATAGAATATTGCCTAGTGTTTATTAACAAAAAATAAGTTTACAATTTTAGACACTTAGCGTTGTATTAGAGACGGCGTGGATCGTAAAAATTGTCAACCAGTGTGCATAAAAGGAAAAAGGGTCTCAAAATGTAGTATGACAGATGTCAATCCCCCCAGGCTAGGGAGTAGGGGCCCTGCAACAAACAAACATATTATTAGGTTGTAGAGAGAGACATTGAGAGAGAGAAAAGGATAAGAATGAATTGGAGAAGAGAGAAAAGGATGGATAATGCTGGTAACATGGGGCTTTTTTTCTTGTCCATTCCAATCAAAACTTGCACTCATTTTAACATTTTCTGGTGGTGTCAACTCAAATCCCCAAATCCACCCCCCCAAACCAAAAACCCATTTTTCTCCCCAAAAATTTCGAGTCTTGTTTTCTTCTTTTGGTTTCATATCTAATTTCTCTTTCAAACCATTGTTGTGTAGAGTCTAGTTTGGCGCTCAGATTCATCACTTCTATATATGTCTAATCATGGAACTAATAATTGTACTAATCTTTGTCACGATCCCAAAGCACAAATGTGTATATCCAATCCAATTTATAAAGTCGGAAATTGGTTTGGAACCTATCTGATTTTATGTAAAATATCTTACGCTCCGTCAAGAAAATGTCAAAAATGATTCATTACCTACCTATTATGTAGATTTGACTCGATCTGCCACTCGAGACTTTATATTTTAGGGTCCGTTTGGTATCGTTTATAATTAGATTGGTTTATAATATTTTTTAAAATTTAAATTTTGAAGACATGTGATTTAATTTGATTAGTTAAATTTTGAAAAGTTGTTATTTGATGTGTTTTAGGGATGAGGTGTCAATGAAAGAATTTGACAAGTGTCTCAATAATTTAAAATTTAAAATGTCTTATAAATTATTTGGTTTATAATAAATGCCAAACAGACCCTAACTTCTACGAAATATTTATCGAAAATCAATAAACTTCATGCAGTTTTATTTCTTTTTTACTTCAATGAATATATAAAAAAATATGTATATATATATATATATCAACAACATTTTTCTCATAATTTATGAAGCAAAGGTCTATAGTCGAACACCTATAGCGACAAAATGCATAATTCTACCGTGATTAGGAGTTTATTATTTATAGTAGTCTTTTTTAACCTTGCACAACGACTGCTCTACCCTACTTGAGTGGCGCTCGATGAGTGCCGTATTTAGGACGAGTGATTTTATTTAAATGTGTAATTTACACTTAACGTATAGATCACTTCTCTAACTTTTAATTTTCCTTCTGTAGGTTTCCAACCTGTGAAGAAATCTTCAATTTAGTCCCTATTGATAGAAACCGTCAAATTCGTCCGTTAAATTAAAGGCATTTTCTGTAAACTATAAAAAAATGATTATTTTAATTTTTTGAAAAAAAAGTAAGACCCCCTGTTGCCATTTCCGACAGCCAAATAAAGGTTGCCGGAAATGGCAGCTGGGAGCGAGGCCAATGGGGAGTCTCCCTCTTGTGCTTGCCTTTAGCTGCCATAAATAGCAACAAAGGAGAGGACAGTCTCCCCCTCCTGTGCTTGTTGCCGGAAATGGCAGCAAGCACAGGGAGTTCCAGTAGCAAGCACATGAGGGAACCAACTCCTTTTTTATCTTATTTTATTTTTATTTTTGAAATGAAAATATTTATTTTTTATATTTTAAGGAAAATGCCCCTAACTTAACGGACTAATTTGACGGTTTCCGTCACTATAGACTAAATTGAGGATTTTTTTAAAAGTTGAGGACTGACAGAAGGAAAATGAAAGATTGATGACGTGATCTATAAATACTTAAAAGATTATAGACGTTAAGTGTAAATTACTCTATTTAAATTTATAAAGCATATTAGAACTCTCCCCCTAGCATATGAGTTATCATCTTATCGAAAAAGACTTGATTGAAAACCACAATGATATTTTCAATCCAAAAAGATCTAAGAAGCATTTCATTTTTTTGCCAGCTTTGTGAATTCATTAGCCTTTTTGAGTTGCTATGCTCAACAGATACACAAATTGCGCGTGATTGGTTCAAGTATGCATAACTAAATTTTCAACACAAAATAACTTAGGACGAGTCAATTATTTGGTATCAAGTCATTAATATTGTCAGTTTAGCTACTTAGCTTTCACTAGTACTCAACACTAGTTCACATGACATTAAATGATAAGTTAAATTAAATTGGTCACATGTATATACCCTCAGCCTACTCATTTAAGGACACTGATGTTATCATTTAAATAATTTGTTGAGCACTACTAGTATTTGTGTTATATAGCATTATTCGGTCTAAAATGCAACACAAAATTACATGTTATAGTTTTTCTTCATGAATGCGTAGTTGTATATTTCTTTATTTATGTATAAAAAACCTTGAGGCATTGAAGGGTTGATATGGTCCTCTGGGGAGGGATCATTTCTATTGAAAATTCTTTTCAATAATCAATTTAAATGTTGGACAAGACCTTAATTGAGATAATGTCCCAAGCATGTGGCTTAACTAACCCAAAATCGAATCAATGAATATATTTTGAGTCCGAACACCCAACTTGGGTGGGGCCCTTTTTCAAAGCCAAGGCTAGTCCCCCTCACATGCAAAAACTGTCAACATGCCACCATTATTATTATTCATTATTCATTATTATTATATATTAATTATGCATAAAAAATGCAAAATTATTTATCATTGCACATACATATTGTATTATATTATTGCTTTATGAACATTGATAATTCCTTCTTGGATCACTTTTACGAGAATAATTATTTATATATTATAGCTTCAAAATTCAATTTACTTTAATTAATATATAAATATGATTTTTTGTTGAGGAATCTTACAGATTATATAGACATTCTAATTTAATTACATTATTATTTATTTTTGGGTACTGTCACTTGAATTGGGAGAATTTCTTGTGTTCCTTTTTTAAAATGTCGGTGTATTTAGAGAGGTCATGCCTTGGAACACTAGATAAACTAAATAATTTTTCCTCTATACTTGTTATTATCTATTTCTCCAAACAGAATAGAGTAATGCAACTTATATTATCTATAATGGTGATGTATTTTTTGTCTAATTAGCGTATTTTTCCTCTTAACGGATAATGTGCATGCTAATTTATTATTAGCTTCCATTAAGAACCTCCAGCTTTTAACCCAAGCCAAGTAAGGATTTTAATTATGTCTTAATTCGACGATTATAATGCTTACCACATTGTTAATATGGAGATTCGAGATCATTAGCTGTGTTTATTCTTATTGCTTCTAATAAGTGCTGGAAATGCCATTAAGGTTGGGGTCACATGTTAATCTCTCACATTATTCGTTTTCCCAATATTTGGTGGGTTTAGCATGTCAACCGTTCTACGCATTTTTTCCTTTAAAAAAACCCCAAACACACAAAATAATAATAATAAATCTCATGTTTCCCTTACTATTTCCATACATACTACCTATCCCCTTTTTCTTTTCAAAAAATACTGGACAACATACCATGTTATATAAATAACAATGTATACTAGATTATAACCCATACGTTACACAGAAATATTCAGTTCAGATTATACAAGTCGAATTTATATTATCCAATTCATATTATATAAGTCAAACTCATAATAATTTTTTAGGAACTTCACAATGAGAAATTATACGGAATTATTTGCCTATCAAATTCATTTTTAACTTTTGAAGAAATTTGGCTATTATATTGTAAGTTGAAGAAATTTCTGCCTTTTTATTATTTTTTTTCTTTTTTAAGAATACCCACTCCTTGTAAACGATCACCGGCAAGATTCTAGCACCCGAATTTTTTTATTTTTATCTTTCCTTTTATTTTATTTTTCTTTTCCTTTTTTCTTCATTTTTTATTAATTCGCATATATAGTCATTTTTTACGATTCCGTCAATTTCATTGTTAACTCCGCCGTACTGCCAGAAATAAAAACACTTACTAGCAGCACTTTGCTGCCATTTATGACTGCTCTTTTGACTGCTGGAAATGGCAGCAGTTCCAACAGCCATAGAGGGAGTCTTCCTCCTTTTATTTTTCATTTTTTTTTAAATTTTATATTTTTAAAGTTTTTGTTTCTTAATTTAAAATAATAAAAGACATAATGATAAGGGTTAATTTCACAAATGGTCTCTAACCTTTACACTTTTTATTATCTGAGTCCTCAACTTTTTTTCAATACTGTGAGTTCCCAACTTTTCATAAATTGACTTATAGGGTCTATAATCACATTATTGCCTTTATTTTTAAATAAAAACAAAAACAAATCTAAAAAAAATAATCAAATAAAAAAGAAGCATAGGTAACGATCCATTCTAACTTTAATCCTAACGTGAGCGAAAATAAAAAATACATGCAATATTTTTATTTTTTGGGAAATTCTTATTTTTTTCTATGTCATTTTTTACAAGAGTGGGAGGAACAAACAACAAAATTGTGTGTTTTCTCTTTTATTATCGGAATTTTTCATTTACGTTGAGTTGAAATGTGGTCGTGTTACTAGGTGGGTATGCTAGAAAGAAATTATTATCTATTTTTTCTTTTTTATTATTTTATATCTAAAAAAATAAATGATAAAAAAATGAAAATAATTTCTTTCTACTCTATTTACCTAGTTAGTTATCACATTTCAACTCAACGTAAATAAAAAATTTCAGAAGTCATTTTTAATAGTAAAAGAGATATCCACAATTTTGCTTCTTGCTCATCCCACTATTATAAAAAATATAGGAAAAAATAAAGGTTTTCCCAAAAAAGAAAAATAATGTATGTATTTGTCATTTCAGTCATGTTAATGATAAATGTTAAATGGGCAGCTAGCTAGGTTTTCTTTTTATTATTTTTATCATTTTTTAGAATTTTATAGGATGTGAGCAAATAACCCAATAGTGGCACCCCTCGAGGGAGTTTGATTTTGTTGACTTTCATTTAGAGCAAAATTAATGTCTTTGTATAACACAAAAAGGAAAAAACCATTCTAAAATAAATAACGTGTAAAGAAAATTTTGGGGAAAATATAAATATAGGAGAAAATTTTTTATTTGGCCTAATAAATGGACACACGGCAACGTTAGGTTGACATGCTTTTTTCGTAACATCCCTAAAGTTTTCATTCGGGATCAATAAACTTCAAATATATTGTATGAACAATTTCGTCATTTTGATAAGTTAAAATTTTGAGGGTTAACTTAAGTAAAAGGACCTTGAGTAAATAAATCAAAATACGGTGACTAAATTACAAGACTCTACAAAATATAACAATTTCTTGAGTAATAAACGAATAAACGTTATTTTTCCAAGTCACCCCAACATGTGTACAGCGCCATATCGTGCCATGTGTCGCGACGTGATTGGTGGAACTCAAAGATTTATTAAAACCAACTAAATCCTAACTATTATATAAATGGTCTAAGGGTTCTCAAACTTTTCTAACCTCCCAAACCATCCCCTTTCTTTCTTGAAACTTCAAAATTCGTTCATGACCATGGTAAGCCAGAAGACAACCATTAAAACCTACCAAAACACCTAATCGTCTCTTGAAAAGGGGTCCTTACTGTATATGAAAAGATTCTAACTTGAAAAATGGCTTTGATTGGGGAATAGCAAAACTTTGGAGGCAATTTTCCTAACTAGAATTATTCAAGCCATCTTTGGAAAATAAAAAGGTGAGTTACATGTATATTGATTTTATCTCCTGGCCCTCTCTTTCGGCTCTCCCTCTTTCTTCTGGAACATGTGACTTCCTTTAATTGTATTTGACCTTTGATGATTGATGATGCACCATTGTTTTGACTAAACCATTGTTGCTTACTCTTAGGTATCAATAGTGGCATTGTCTACCCTTTTGCATTGCTTTGTAGTAATCTTTGTGGCGTTATGACCTTGCTATGTGGTCTTGGTCATTTTCAATATTTGTGTCATATGGCTTACGGGTAAAGGCTAAACTAATGATGGGCCCGAACTTTTTATCTTTATATCTTTGTCAACTTGTGATCTTTCTTGCATTGTTTTGCGTGAGTCAATACTTGTTGTTATTCATTGAGTACTTTATACTTGTTCTCTATCTTCAACAATCCTGTAGGTATTGAATTTAGAGCATTATGGTCGGATTGTCTCAAAGGTGGAGAAGATACATGTATGTGATCGAGATTTCAGTGTGTGGCCGAGGTTTCATTGTGGGTAGCCCACAATACACTTAATTATCAGAGTGCGCAGCGAAAACGTTTCAATACTTTTGAATTGTATTTGTAAAGTCTCGTCCTCGATTTGAATTGAGATATATATTTAAATGGTTCCTCCACCGATATTTTGAGATAATAAAGTGAATAGATTGGGGGCATGACAACGTAGTATCAGAGCATGGTCATGCGGCCTCACATACATGTATCGCTCCTATTTGAATTGATCGGTGCGATTATAAGTATTGAGATTATTTATGTTAATTGATAACAAGTTAAATATGACACTGGTAATACTATTATTGTATAAATTTGGCTCTCAAAGGGTTTACAATTGCAATGAAAGCAAGAAAATTGAGAGAAAAAAGGGAAAATTGCACCGTACGGGTACACGATTGAAACCGTGCGGCCGCACAGAACAATCTGCACCAGGCAGAGAACTCAATGCGGTCGCATCGTGAAAAGATACCGCCGCATTGAGCGACCTACATCGGGCAGAGATCCCGTGGGGGCCGCACCGCGCCTAAGGCAGTGTACCATCCAGATTTTTTTCAAAAGTTTTACACTTTAGTCCCTAAACTTCTTAATTTCTTTCATATCGACTAGAAAGGCTTATTTTATACTCTTTTAACCCTCAAAGCCTATTTCTTTCACATGATCAATCCTTATTTCAATCAAAAGGATTTTCTTTTGGCTATTTTACACCACAATCCAACCTTGTTGGTTGACGGGTAATCATAACTTATTTAGAATAAGTTTAAATAAATTGGATTATTAGGACCTTAGACACTTGACTTTTATAAATATATGATATATGCTTTTGGAAATTTATTAAAATGATATTAATACCAGTGTTTACTATGTTTTGAAAATAATTATCACCACGTTACTTAGGGAATTTCGAGGACAAAATTCATTTTAAGAGGGTAGATTGTAACATATCTAAAGTTTTAATTTTAGATCAATAAACTTCAAATAGATTATATGAACAATTTGGTCATTTTGATAAGTTAAAATTTTGAGGGTTAGACTTATTCCAACTTAAGTAAAAGGACCTTGAATAAATAAATCAAAGCACGGTAACTAAATTACAAGACACCACAAAATATAAGGATTTCTTGAGCAATAAACGAATGAACCTTATTTTGCCAAGTCACCCCAACATGTGTACGGCACCTGATTGTGCCACGTGTCGTGAAGTGATTGGCGGAATTTAAAGATTTATTAAAACCCACTGAATCCTAACTATTATCTAAAGGGTTTAAGGGTCATCAAACTTTTCTAACCCCCCAAACCATCCCCTTTCTCTCCCGAAACCTCAAAATTCGTTCATGACCATGGTGAGCCAGAAAACAACAATTAAAACCCACCAAAAACACCTAATTGTCTCTTGAAAAGGGGTCTTTACCATATATAGAAAGATTCTAACTTGAAAAATGGCTTTGATTGGGGAATAGCAAAACTTTGGAGGCACTTTTGTTAATTAGAATTATTTAAGCCATATTTGAAAAATAAAAAGGTGAGTAACACGTATATTAGTTCAACTCTAAGCTCTCTCTTTTGAAACTCATGTCTTCCTTTAATTGTATTTGGCTTTTGATGATTGATGGTGCATATTTACTTTGGACAGGCGACTGTCTATCAATTTTACATTGCTTTGTATTAATCTTTGTCGCATTATGACCTTGCCATGTAGTCTTGGTCATTTTGAATATTTGTATCGTATCACTTACAGGTAGATGTTAAACTAGTGACGTGTCTGAGCTTTGTATATTTGTCAACTTATGATCTTTCTTACATTGTTTTATATAGACCAATATATGTTGTTATTCACTGAGTACATTGTACTCACTCCCGATCTTCTATAATCTTGTAGTATTGAATTTAGAGCATTATGATTGGATCATCCAAAAGATAGAGAAGATACATGTATGTAATCAAGATTTCGGTGTGTGGCAGATGTTTCATTATAGGTAGCCCACAATATACTTAATTATCACAGTGCGCAACAAAAGCGTCTCAATATTTTTGAATTGTATTTATAATGTCTCGCCCTCGATTTGAATTGAGATATATATATATATATTTAAATGCTTTCCTCTACTGATATTTTGAGATAATAAGGTGAATAAATTGGGGGCATGATAATGTGGTATTAGAGTATCGTCCTGCAACCTCATATACATGTATCGCTCCTATTTGGACTGATCGGTACGCTTATAAGTATTGAGATTATTTATGTTAATTGATAATAGGTTAAATATGACCCTGGTAATACTATTATTGTATAAATTTGGCTTTTAAAGGGTTAACAATTGCAATGAAAGTAAGAAAATTGAGAGAAAAAACGGAAAATTGCAGATCGTGCGCCCGCATAGAATAATCTGCACTGGACAGAAAACTCAGTGCGGGTGCACCGTGAAAATGTGCCGTTGCATCTAGCGACCTGCATCAGGCAGAGATCCCGATGCGGGCGCACCGCACCTAAGGCGGTGCACCATCTAGATTTTTGTAAAATTTTTACACTTTATTCCCTGAACTTCTTAATTTCTTTCATATCGACCCGGAAGGCTTACTTTATGCTATTTTAACCTTCAAGGCCTATTTCTTTCATATGATCAATCCTTATTTCAATCAAAAGGATTTTCTTTTGGCTATTATACACCGCAATCCAACCTTGTTGGTTGACGGGACCTATTTAGAATAAGTTTAAATAAATTGGATTATTAGGAGCTTGGGTACTTGGCTTTTGTAAATATATGATATATGCTTTTGGAAATTTATTATAATAATATTAACACAAGTGTTTACTATGTTTTTGAAAATAATTATCACCACATTACTTAGCGAATTTTGAGGACGAAATTCATTTTAAGGGGTAGATTGTAACATCCCTAAAGTTTTAATTCGGGATCAATAAACTTTAAATATATTATGAACAATTTGGTCATTTTGATAAGTTAAAATTTTGAAGGTTAGATTTATTATAAATTAAGTAAAAGGACTTTGAGTAAATAAATCAAAATACGGTGACTAAATTATAAGACACCACAAAATATAAGGATTTCTTAAGCAATAAACGAATGAACCTTATTTTCAAAAGTCACCCCAACATGTGAACGGTGCCAAATCGTGCCACGTGTCGCGACGTGATTGGTAGAACTCAAAGATTTATTAAAGTCAACTAAATCCTAACTATTATATAAATAGTTTAAGTGTCCTCCTCAAACTTTTCTAACCCCCCAAACCATCTCCTTTCTCTCTTGAAACCTCAAAATTCGTTCATGACCTTGGTGAGCCGGAAAACAACCATTAAAACTCACCAAAACACCTATTTGTCTCTTGAAAAAATGTCCTAACCATATATAGAAAGATTCTAATATAAAAAATGGCTTTGATTGGGGAATAGCAAAACTTTATAGGCACTTTTCTTGATTAGAATTATTCAAGCCATATTTAGGAAATAAAAAACGTGAATAGCACGTGTATTGGTTTTAACTCTTAGCTCTCTTTTTCAGCTCTCCCTCTCTCTTTTGAAACTCGTGCCTTCCTTTAATTGTATTTGACTTTTGATGATTGATGGTGCACTATTATTTTGGATAAACCATTGTTACTTGCTCATGGGCATCGCTAGTGGCTCTGTCTACCTGTTTTGTATTGCTTTGTGGTAATCTTTGTGGTATTATGACCTTGCCATGTGGTCTTGATCATTTTGAATATTTGTATCGTATAACTTACGGGTAGAGACTAAACTAGCAACGTGTTTGGGCTTTGTATCTTTATTAATTTGTGATCTTTTTTATATTATTTTACGTGAGTCAATACATGTTATTCACTGAGTACTTTGTACTCACTCACTATCTTATACAATCTTAAAGGTATTGAATTTAGAGCATTATGGTCGAGATCGGAAGAAAGGTAGAGAAGATATATGTATGTGATGGAGATTTCGATGTGTGATTGAGGTTCGTTATGGATAGCTCACAATACACTTAATTATCAGAGTGTCAGCGAAAGTGTTTCAATACTTTTGAATTGTATTTGTAAAATCTTACCCTCTGAATTTGAATTGAGATATATATTTAAATATTTCTGCTACCAATATTTTGAGATAATAAGGTGAATAAATTAAGGAGTTACATTTTCAAATTGAAAAATGTAAGCGAGAATTGGGTAAATGGGGAGCTAAATTTAACCCCTCATTTTCGAGTGAAATTTACGAACAAAGGATGTGTATCATACATAAAATTTTTTTGCCTGACATGGAAAGATATCTTACATAGTGAGTTGAAAGTGTATTATTGATCAAATATGTCACGTAAGATATACATATGCCATACCTAAGTTTCTATCCACATTTTACCCAATTCCTTGTTAAAATGGGTTTATTCTACTCTCTCTCCCAACATAATTTGCTATTATTGGGTGAAAAAAACTCAAACCCTACATTAATTGTGCTTTTAATGGGGTTATCTAACCACGAGTCCCATTCTCGTACTGACCGTCTGACAACACAGGGGAAATCAATTTAATCAACGTTAAGAGCAATATTAATATACGGAGAAAAAGTTAACGGGAAAAAGCTAAGAGAAAAAAATTAAAGAGAAAAACCAATTTGTAGATAATGTGTAGGGGAAAACTGGAGATAAAATATAAATTAGACACGTGGCGTTGTTTTATTTGAGTTTGGGGAAATCGAAAATGTGAGTTTTTTCCTCACATTAAAAGCACAATTAATTTGGAGGAAAACCCAAATTTTTGGGGTGGGTTTTTCTCCCCAAAACTCAAATAATATAGAAAATGTGGAGGTGTAAAATCTTATTTTTTTTGGGGAGGGGGAGTGTAAACAAGAGGCAAAATTTAACCCCTCATTTACTTTTTTTCCTATTGAACTTGTCTTGTAACCATATTCAATCCAAACTAAATAACCCTGCGTGTTCAATTTAAATATTTCTCCTTTTTTTCCCTACATATTATTTACAAATATGTTTTTTCCCCTAAATTTTTCTCTCTTAAATTAATCTTGCTCTAATTCTGCTCTAAAAGGGTTACAATAATACAATCCCGCTATAAAACTTGATCAAGCTCCAGTTAAAGAATTTGATCAAGTATGTGGCAAGCATCTAACAAAACAAGCCCACAGACTGTGGGGCTTGTTTTGTTAGATGCTTGCTACATACTTAATCAAGCTGTGGGACTTATTTTATTAGATACTTACCACATGCTTAATCAAACTCCTTATTATAAGACTTATTTTACTGGATACTTGCTACATACTTGATCAAACTTCTTAATAGAGATTGATCAAGTTTCTTAATAAACTTCTACAATAATAAGGTTGGGAGAGTGTGCTGGGCCCCACTGGATGGAGTGACGTGATGTAGCTGTTTACCACAAAAATTTCCTTTCGCAAAGCTCGGCCCCAAGCCCCCAACTCCCTCTCTATACATCTTCCCCATTTATCACCGGACCCCCTTTTGCCTTTTTTCACAACAATGGCCTCCCTTGAAGCACTGGATTCACAGGCGGCGCCACCTCCACTGGCCTCCAGGACAATGAGGCCGATTCTAACCGGATGAAATTAAGGCGAAAGTGCTCAGGGGGGTAACAATGATGGAGTTGTTGGCGCGGCAAAACCTACTACTGCCGAAGCCACCACCGAACCACGGAGTGCTTTAAAGTGCATAAATCCCTATTGAATTTGGCAATTCCTAGCTGTATTTCAGTTTGTTTAAGGTGGTGGTGGTATATATGAAATCATATGATTTTGCTTTTTGGATTATTGGTAAACCCAAAGGCAACTGTTGCTTCAATTCAATGGGTATTCTAGTTCTAAATTTCAAACTAGTGCATTGATCTACATATTCCCACCTTCTCTTAGCTTCAGGACTAATTGGGATCGGCCAGTTGGCAAATGCTACACTCGCCGCCATTAATATAGGCCTTTCCGGCATATTGGGATTCTCACAGGTATCAATAACGCCAAAGTTAAAACTGCAAGAAAATTCGAAGGGGTTGACCATTCACCATGTGTTAGAGCATGCCCAACGAAACTCCATTTTGGAGCACGGATTCCCAATTTTAGCGGACGTTAAAATGCCAGCCGTTACAGTGGCGCACTGTTGTAGCACCTGGTAATGCAAATGGTATTTCCGTTTAGTTTGGAAATGTCATTGCATGCTTTATCTCTTTTTTTCTTTTATTATATTTAAATACATTTCACGTCTCTTCAGCATTTATTCACCTCCTTTCAATTGTTTTTTAAACATTTCAAGTTTGTTTGAATTGTTCAACTTTTTTTTTTAAAAACACATTTCAAGTGTGATTTTGTAATTTCGCGTCTAAAATGAATGTATTGTTTAAGAACAAATCATATAAAATATTAGTTTAATTGCATTATGTTATTAATATGATACATAATTATTTATTTTTTATACCACTTCTATCCCAAAAGACGATCTATATTTCTTTTTTCTTTTGTCTCAAAATGTGATTTATTTTCTTTGAGATTACAAATCTCGTGTCATTACACAATGTAGTCGAATGATAAAAATTTCATAATAATATATAAGGAATATTAATCTTTAACTTCAACTTATGACTGAAAATTCTAGTGTAACGTATCGCATTTAAGAATTCAGATTTATAAAGATTTTCAGTGAAAATTATTGTTAGAATATAATGAAATGATAGCATGACCATCTCTGCAATGCTTAACAATCGGTTAAAATTTATTTAAAATTATATGTCAAGATAGATATTAAATGATTTGTGAACCCTAAAATTATTCTTATATTTTTATTCTTCAGTAAAATGTACTATTTAGCGTAATTATTTTCTTATTATTTGAGACTATAATTTAATGATGATAAGATAATAATATAGCGTTAATAAAGTGACATTCTTGTAATTACGTATAATTTTAGTAATATAATTGTTGAAAATTAAAGTAGAGATACCTAATTCATATTAAATTAAAGATTTTGATCTAATTATTAACAATTAAATATCATTTATTCATTTACAAGTAAAGAAAAAATTCAATGACATTTGATACATTTAATGTTGTCATAATTTACATTTACTTTTTTTTTAGTGGCAACGAAAACAAAAATATATCTCAGATAATCAATAAAATAAAAGAGATTCATATAACTTACTTTGATAATAAATTTTAATAGTAGAATTCGGATTGTAGAGAGAGTCGTTAAGAATATTAAAAGATAATGTAGTCAATTAGATTAAACTCATATAGAAAAACTCAAAATATATTCACATGGGACAACTCATTTTATTTATGTATTTATTTATTCATGATTGCATTGTCGTATTGTAAAAGAAAATAATGTCATATTTCATATTTTACCCGTACCTACCTTGGATGAAAAGTTAAAAATGAAAATAAAATATTACTATCACTAAATACAACAAATGAAGTCTCTTAAAAGACGAGATTTCAATATATCAAAAAATATCATACAATACTAATGTCATTGTCAATGGTGAAATTCAAAGAAGTCTCACCCATATGTTGCATAAATACGTGCTATCGGATTTGCATAACAAAATCAGTAAATATACAATTTTGATTTAATATTTAACGTGTCAAATTAATGTTTTATTAATAACATATTAATAGTTAATTTTTTATATACTCGATTAATACTTCCGATCTATTTTACTTTTCAATCATTTAACTTATTTAATATTATTAGTTAACAGTCTAGATAAATTATAAATAAATTTGATTATAAAATGATGGATAAGTGTCCATATCATTGAAATATTTTTAGTATATAAATGTTTTAGCAAAGAATTTGTAGTTTATAATTCATAAAACAATGATTTTTAATTAAGGAATAAGAAACTTAATTGACAACCCTATGTTCGTCAAATAATAATAAAACAATAGAAATAAATATAAAGGAAGAACTTACTTGATAACCCATGTTCATCGGATAATAACTCTCTTTTTAGAATTTTTTATTTTTTATGAATTGTCTTAATTAAATTGAATATTTAATTAATTAAATATATATATATCGTTATTTTAGATTAATTAAAAATTATAATTATAATTTTTTCTTAATATTTCCCGCTATAAATATTAATAATTATTACTACTTTTTTAAAGGGATAAAAATTTTATGCATTACAATTTATTCATTTTGCAACTATATACTAAAAACAAAGTATGATTTTTGTAGGAATTTTTGAATTTCGATAAAGATGAACTTGAAGATAGTAAATACAAAATAATATTCTTCTTCTCAATTGAGCTAATTAATATTAGAGGATTTTAATTAATATTTAAAAAAAAGAAAAATATTCACACTCAAATAAAAATATTCACATTCATATTTATTCAGGAATCTAACTAGATTGGAGAATGCATTTTGTCAATTCTACTTTTTATCTAAAATTATAACATTAATTAAATTGATTATTTATTTCTTTCATAAATTCAAATTTCGTAAGTTTATCAATTTAGAGACGTTGCAGACAAAATAACTTAAAACGTCATAAAAAAATGACTTCGAGATCAGTTTAATAGCTTGTGCAATTTATTTTTGTACAAAGTAAAGGAAATTTTTATTTTTGATTAACTTTTTATTATAAAAATTAAAATAGATTGATTAAAATTTTTCTGGTCCATGTAGGGGAAGAAGATATGAGAGGATAAACATTTATAATTATTAAAAATGAGAGGGTTATTTGTTTCATTTTAATTTTGACCATTTTACTATATCCTAAAAATTAGTGAGATTAATAAAAAATACTGCCATTGTAATTAACCTTTAAGCATATATGTTATTAATAATAATTTTTTCTTCTGGTGAAAACACGCGATAATAGTAATATACAAATAAAAATTATTAACAAATAAAAGAGTTGTCATAAGGGTAAAGCGTGTTACTCTTAACATGTGGGTTAGAGAAGTTTTTTAAAATAAAAGTTGTTGTATTGTATTTTAAAATACTAATGATATAAAATAGAGTATGAGAGTTGAGGATGGTCTTAATTAGAGAGAAAAACTCTTTTCAACTCAATTAAAAGGAGAGAGAGAAAGTGTGTGTGTAATTTAAGAAGGCTCTCGTGCTAGCATATATCAATAAGAGTAAGATTAATGTTTAGAATAAAAACCTATTTATACTCCAATAAGAGTAAGATTAATGTTTTAATTTTTCCCTCGTTTTTAACTATGCTTAATAAGCACATTCTATAATATCTAATAGATTAAGTGGCAAATACTCATTGAACACCATCCGAGACCCATCTCCTATGGTGTCCAATGAGAACATGTCAAATGACCTATTTGACACTATCTGTGTCTAATGAATACCAGAGAAACATTGACACTTAATGATGGGAATTGAGGGTGAAAAGCAATTTTCTAAGGGCAAATTAGTATCATGAGATTGAAGATCATGCTACAAACTCTGAGCCCTCTCCATTTTTATAGTTGGACTTAGGGTTAGAAACCTAAAATTTTAGTTAAAAAATGTAAGAGAAGAATTAAATTTAGCCGTCATTTAGATATTTGCCTCTTCATTTTCTCCCCTATATTTTTGTCCTATATTCCTCCCTAACATTAATCTTACCCTAACTCTTCTCTCCCATTAATTGTAACTTTCGCCCCGTTAACGGGAACAAAAGTGTACTTCCCAGAGTCCCCAGAGGCAGTTTGATATCATACGGCTTCAGCAAAAGCGTTATCCATAATAATAGTTAAAAGCTTTACGAATGTGTATGCCTACACACGCCACTTTCTTCTCTGTGTCTTATTTCTTGTTGAGATTAATTTTTTGGGTTCTTTTCTATTTTGCTTACCTATGTCTCAAATATATGGTCTATTTTATTTTTTTACAAAAATTAAGAAATGTGTTTTGTGTGTCAAATATATAGTTAACTTCTTTTTTCATAAGAATTAAGAAATATGTAGGAAAGATAGATTTTGTGATGTGTATTTAATTTGTCTTATTTAATGAGTAAAATTCAAAATTAACAGTTACACAATTAAAGATTTTTTTTGCATAGATTTGTAAAGTAATAACAAATTAAACTTTTAAATATACACTATGTTTGGCTGCCAATAAAAAATACCTCAAATTTATCAACCAATTTAAATTTCAACATTTGGACACATAGCAATATTACATTTAACCCCATATTTGATTTGATATGAACTCTTATATCATTTTAATCATTACCTCTACCTGACACAATCAAATCTCACACTTATACAAAATTTAAATTTTAAATCTATTTAAATTCCTACTTTCTTTTAAATAGTTACCAAACCATTAAAAAAAAAAAAAATAAATATAAAGAGGGACCATTAACGTGAGAGATGTACTAAAAAAGGGTGGATGGGAGTAAATAATTGGGACGTGTGTGTATATGTGCAACTGTATCGTTGTGTTCTTCATTTGGCTCTTCAGGACCTCCAAGCATTCATTCAACCCGGACAGCCCAGGTAAAGCTCTCACCACGCATTCTCGATTACCATTCTCTATTCTTTATGCTTTTCTTGGATGTGGAGTCTCATTTTCTGGTGAATTTTTGATTTGTACTCTATGGGTTGAGCCAGTGTTGTTTCTATATACATACGTAGTTACGTATATAGAATCTATAAATGCGAAAGAAGCAGCTGAGCTTATGAATAAAATAGAACATGTTTCTGTTTTTGTTTCTGAACCTTTATCAAGAAACACCTTTTTAATTTTATTAATTTTTCTTTTCTCGGTTTGGTATTTACTGAACACTGTCAAAAATCTTGTGCTTGGGATCTTTGTTTTTCGTTTTTTTCTGTAGTTTTTTTGAGTTGGTAATGGGGAGGCTCTGATTCTTATTAATCTTCCGTCCCTGAAATGTAGTTCTACTGGGGATGTGATCATTCAGGGTACTGGATCAATTCACCGTCCTAGATCCTAATGCCAATGGATCCAGAACTCAAGAAAGCCAAAGACTCATCATCAAACTTAGCTTGCTCACCCGACTCAACTCAGTCATCATCCCCTTTCCCAGATGAAGTCCTGGAGAGGGTCCTGTCGTTGCTGAACTCCCACAAGGACAGGAGTTCAGCGTCACTGGTCTGCAAGGATTGGTACAATGCTGAGCGCTGGACAAGAACAAAACTTTTTATAGGCAACTGCTATTCAGTTTCCCCGGAGATTGTGGCAAGAAGATTTCCCAGAATCATGAGTGTCACACTGAAAGGAAAGCCAAGATTTTCTGATTTCAATTTGGTTCCTCAATATTGGGGGGCTGATGTACATTCTTGGCTTGTAATGTTTGCGAAAGTTTACCCCTTTTTGGAGGAGCTGAGACTCAAGAGGATGACTTTAAGTGACGAGAGCTTGAAGTTCTTGGCTACATCATTTCCGGAATTCAAGGCTTTATCTTTGCTGAGTTGTGATGGATTTAGCACTGATGGACTCAAAGCCATTGCCACACACTGCAAGTAAGTGACCTCTTCTGGTTTGTGCAGTTCATTTAGTTGTTGATGATGGGTGAAATAGTATTTAGTCTTCTTATACATTAATTTCATTTGATGGTTCTGTTAATGAATACTGTAGCATAAGCTTTATAGTTCTAGATCTGAAAGTTTTGGTTATTATTTATTTTTTTTCCTTGAATTGGTTATATTCTTTACCATTAATTAATAGCCCAGTTTGTGAATTTGTCTGTTCCATTTTTTCTTAGCGTAGCTTTTCAATTTGGTCTGCCTTTGATAGTTCTTGACTTCTTGTAGCTTTTACTGAGTAATTATTAGCTTTCTTAATCTGGATTCAATTACTTTATTCTGAAATGCATATATACCATTTACATTCTGTTTATTAGTTGAAATGATAAACTTCTGTGCTGTTTTTAGTATCTTTTTACCAATTGCTTGATGTATAAATCCCTATGGGTGGTAGTGATCTGTATGTGGATTCCTTGTGATTGGAGCAAGTTTTCTTTTGGTTTGGTGTGGCTGATAATTAAATGAGGTAGTTTTGGGATGGGGATTGGCGTGTTTGTGTTTTCTTTTGTTTCCATTGCAACAGAGTTATAGCGGAAAACTGAAGTGCCTTCCTTTGTTCTACTGCAAAGAAGTTTTAGTGGAAATTTAAAGTGCTTATACTAACAATTCTTTCACAGAACTTTTTTTTTTATGTTGCTTTTCTTGATGTGATGTTTGACCTGTTACATGGCATTTAATGGATAGCATGTCTCTGAGGTCACAAAATTGCCCACATATGCCCCTCTTAATTGGTCAAGAGGGGGGGGGGCCCTATTTGCTTAGAATATGAAATGAACTGTTCATTTGGCATCATGTTGAGTACTTAAGATAATGTCCATGTATTGAAAAAGTTGTGTTGCTTTTTGGCCAGCAAATTTCAACATCTAGTGGACTAGATAATGAAGAGCTCACCTTAGATATGCTTTAGTTGAATGTCAATTGTGGCAGAGATGAAGGGTTCTCTTTTAAAGCTTGTCATAATGTTTTTTGGAATAAAAATCTTTTTTCTTTTTCGGCTGTAAGCTTTTCAATGTTAATGTATCTAGATAATGAAGGGCTTGCTTTAAATTTAGAGATGCTTTACTGCACTGTCAATTGATCTTTGAAGGGTTCTCTTCAATTTGAAGCTTGCATTAGTATTTATTTTGCAGAAGTTATCTTTTTCTGTGGACCATAAGCGCTGACACACACACAAATGCATATATTGTCAATTAACCTATAGAAAGAATGGTTCACTTTGAATTCTATAGATGTAGGTGCTTTTTTAATATTGATTGCCTAGACAATGAATGATGTTTCACTTCGAATTTACAGATTCTTTGATTTCTTGACCACCTTTTTTCCGGTAAAAGAAACCACAATGAACAAGTCCCAAATGTTTCTGTATATTGTTGCATGAGCCACAATTGCAAAATAACAAGATTATGGCTTAATATGTCTTTTTGTTTAATTATATGGGAAAAATCTATATCCTGTATGTCTGGAAATTTTTACCTGTGAAGTGCATTGTCTGGTGTTAATGCTTGTCATTCAGTTGCATAAGATTTAGGTTTGTGTGATTGCAACTTTTAGTAATGGATTCCCTTCAATTTGCTTTTGATTATGGTCTAAAGCATTAGTGCTTGATATGCAAGCCTGATACTTAGTTCTCTACCTTTTAAATGATTGCTTTAAATGTCATTGATCTTTTCGTGAATGGAACACAGAGCTAGAAGATTAGAAGTCAATAAGCGAATTTTCTCTTTGACTGGTAATGGAAATAGCGGAATGAATAATTTTAAAAGATGGATGCTTGGGATGTTCGAAGGAAACTTGTAGTTTATATGTGTAGGCACAGATATGCTGGTTATAAAGTAAATGCAATCTAAATACGAATATTTTGCGATAAACAATAATGTTCTTGAAAAGAACTGAATTGGAAATACTGCTTGTTGACTGTTTTGGAAATCCAGTAAAAGAGATAAAAATACCTAAATTATAGAGGCCACTGATAGCTGATGACTGCTGAGGTGGATGAAGGAAAGGGATGAAGGGATGCCACGCCACCTAACAATGTCTAAGATATTCTTACAGTAATCTGAACATGCTGCAACTTGATCTCTGGCTCAAAATTCTGCAGTACGTGACAATTGGATAGCCTTAACCAGAACCACATGCTGAAAACTTGTGTTTCTTTCCTTTTCATTAGATCTTATTATCTGTAGTCTGCCTTGAAGTGGAGTTTGAAGCTTTAAGTGTCCATCCTAATTGGGTATTTTCGCTAATTCAACATTCTCCTTCACCCAAGTTCTAATCCTGATTCCACCACTAGACGTGTGTTCTTTTATTTGGAGATCACGCTTGATTTCAGTTGGGTGTCTCTTGTTACTTCCTCTGATTTAGACATTCTTGTTTGAGAAACCTTTTAAAGCTTTTCTGGTGGAGGACTGGATAGCATAACAAAAGAAAGAAAGAATAGATCTTGTGCATTAGTAATCTTGTTCAGTATCATGTACACAACCACTTAACTTGCTAGTTTGTCTTGTAGGAACTTGACTGAGCTTGACATACAAGAAAATGGCATAGATGAGTTTGGAGGAGGTTGGCTAAGTTGCTTCCCTGAGAACTGTTCTTCACTGGAAGTACTGAACTTTGCCAGCCTCAATGGTGAGGTCAGTTTTGATGCTCTTGAGAACTCGTCCGACGGTGCAAATCATTAAGGATTCTGAAGGTCAATAAGAGCATTACCTTAGACCAGTTGCAACAGCTACTTGTGCTGGCTCCTCAGTTGATTGAACTTGGTACAGGCTCCTTCCAGCAAGAACTTACAACTCGCCAATACGAAGATCTTGAAACTGCATTCAGAAATTGTAAACATCTTAAAACTCTTTCAGGTTTATGGGAAGCTACTTCCCTCCATCTCCCTATTCTTTATGCAGCCTGTGAAGGTCTGACTTTCTTGAACTTGAGCTATGTGGCTCTTGTAAGTGGTGAATTGGAAAAGCTTGTTGCTCACTGTCCAAATATACAGCGTCTTTGGGTAAGAACCTAATATTTGAGATTGCTTAGTACCTTGTGTTTCAAGATTGTATTTTGGTCATTTTGCTCATTTTGATAGCTAAATTACCATACACGCAGGTCCTTGATACAGTCGAAGACAAGGGACTCAAGGCTGTTGGGTCTAGCTGCCTCTTGCTTGAAGAACTCAGGGTTTTCCCTGCTGAGCCTTTTGAGCTGGATGTTCACCATGGAGTAACAGAAGCTGGGCTTTTGGCAGTGTCTCGGGGATGTCGTAAACTCCACTATATCCTCTACTTTTGCCTGCGGATGACCAATGATGCTGTTGCAACCATTGTACAGAACTGCCCTGGTTTCACCCACTTCCGTCTTTGCATAATGAGTCCAGGCGAGCCCGATTACCAGACAAATGAACCGTTGGACGAGGCTTTTGGTGCAGTGGTTAAGACATGCACTAATCTCAGGAGGCTTGCATTATCAGGTCGTTTAACTGATTTGACTTTTGAGTATATTGGCAAGTATGCAAAAAATCTCGAGGCTCTTTCCGTGGCGTTTGCTGGCAGCAGTGATCGGGGAATGCAGTATGTTCTCCAAGGCTGTCCAAGGCTAAGGAAACTTGAAATAAGAGATTGCCCTTTCGGAAATGCAGCATTGTTGTCTGGGGTAGATAAATATGAAACATTGCGTTCACTATGGATGTCGGCCTGCAATGTAACAATGAATGCTTGTAGGGTATTAGCAAAGGAGATGCCTCGGTTAAATGTCGAGGTAATGAGAGATGAAGGAAGTGATGAAGGTCAGGCTGACAAAGTTTATGTATATCGATCTGTAGCTGGACCAAGAAGGGATGCCCCACCTTTCGTTCTCATCCTTTGATCACGTGGGAGGGGGTAAAAAAAAAAAAAAAATAAAAAAAATAAAGGAAGGAATTTCTTGGTAAGGTAGCTTTGGCATCTCATTGATATCTACAGTTGGTCTAGACATCTAAATTTCACGTAGCAGAAATTGTTGTCCTTTCCTAGATATCCATCTCGATCCTTTTCTGCAAAGGAGTCCTGAGATGTTTGGTTTGGGATCAGATTGTCCAACTGAATGCCATTACTGTGTGGAAGCAAACAATGGCCTAGGGCAAATCTTCTTTTTGACTTCATTCCATAAAGAGCAGAGATATTATGATTGAACTGCGAAAAAAGTCTGATAAACCCACAAATTTTCGGATTTGAGGTTATGTGTACAATATCAGTGGACTAGAGTCCGGACAACAAGAACATTTCGGTTTAGTGATGCTGGTTCGACTGGATTTTTCTCTTTCCTTTTGTATTCTGATTAGAGTGAAAACTGAAACCCAATGGACTTCGTCAAAGGCTAATGCAAGATTCACTGTTCAAAGTATGCTATTGGCAAGATATGTATGTTCTGGAAATAGATTATAATGGATGATGTTAAATAGATTCTGATAAATCTGGGATTTGTTATGAAGGCAAATGTTTGTCCTTAATTGATGGAGTTTCATGTATCACTACTTGTAATGAACAGAGCTGATTGTTCAGGAATTACTACTGTGCAATTAGAATTGACCTTGTCATAAATACAAGGCATCTCCTGCCTTATGCTGCCTTAAAAAAAAAAAAAAAATAAATCAAAGAAATAAAAAAATAAAAAAAGGAATTAAGTTGGTAGGTTATCCTACTGATCAAGTAACCAACTACATGGCATACCACCTGCCCCGACTCTTATTGTCACATGTTCCATTTCTTATTTTTACACGTCAATTAGTTGGCATAATAATATGCTAATTAGTAGTAGAACGGGATCGCAACAAATGTACTAAAAATGATTTAGTACCATAGGTATGGTACCAATGCCACATAACTGTGATTTCTCATATGGCGTGCCCTGTTGTCCGACATATGATCATATGGCATTATATGGTACTAAATTAGAACTAGCTAATGTATAGCACGATCGGAATAGAATTTTAAGTAAAAATGATATAAAACCATATGTATGGCACCATATAGTGCCATACATACATATGGCCTGTATCGATGAATGCCACATAGTTATCTAGCACTATATGATGTCATAACATATGGTGTTAGATCGGTATTCTTACGCTAAGTGGCATGGTACAAGGACTACACATCATTGATATTTATGCCACGGCCATCACTCTCACTCCCATAATTAGTGGCCCGATTTCATTCCAAAGCAATTCATCTTGTTGCCTGAGTCCACATGCTGCTGCTCGAATATCAAAAGCTGTTTAATTTAAATTTGATTACTTTAAAGCATACATAAATAATCAAAAATAAAATAAGATGTGAAACCACTCTTCTCGACAGACGACACAGATAGTTAAGAGAATTAAAAGCACTCTCCCTCAACAAGGTACGATGTTAATACCATGTTTTAAAAGATTTACCATTCATTGCTTGTTGAAACTGTGCCTTACGTCTATTAGAACACTGGCTAATATCAATGCTCACCTTGTCATGGGGACAACGTTAATACCCTGAGAGTCCTTGATTTTAGACGCTAATTTCACGAGTAATGTTAAAAAGCCTTCTAAGAGTGTGATTATAAAACTTCGAGAGGTGAAAAGTCATGAAATATCTAGCTCTGTCAAGATGGAAGAAATAGTAGGTCTACTTTTTGGTTTCTCTAGCTTATGTGAAACAAACTAATTAAACCAAAGATGTAAGCGGCAATGCTGATTCTGCATCAAATAACTGATGTTCTTTGAGTATAGTAGTCAAAAGAAACCCATGAATTCGAGAAACTGAATTCACTAGCACGAAAATACCTTAACAACTGATAGCCTTCCTTATTAATACCATCTATGAACACAAGTTGTTTGGTTGCACTTTGTGCACTTAAGTCTGATTTAAGAACTGTGTCCGAACCCTGCGAATTCTCATTCCATGTTGCACATGTCGTGATAATAACTTGTGACGCTATTCTATACACGTGAAACACACGTGTCCTCGCTAGTTATATTAAATTACAGTATGATGTTAGTAGGGCACCACTTGAATCCTACTATCTCAAGGAGAAGGGTGCCCAACTATAATTCAAATTAATGTGGGAAATTGTAACGACGAGGGACTCGTCCATCCCTTACATTCATTCGGACCGTTAATGTCCATATTTCCCTTTCATTTATTTGGACCATATGCACTATAATCCGTTGAAGGTTAAGCCTCAATTGTATTTGTTTCGCATGCATTTCCAAGGTTTCTAGCTCCTTCAAGATGGAAATATTCTAAAAGTTGGCCCCAATTAGATAAGTTCCTTAAAGTGAAAGCTATTAGGATAAGCGCAGTCTCGTGCTATGTCAATAAATTTAGACTCAAAATCCACCCTAGGTCCCAATTTGCACTGAATTTGTCCCAAGTTCGGTGCCTCTAAAAGCATATTGGGCTTTGCCTTCTTTGAAAATCGAATCAATTTTTCTGAACAGTATGATAATTCACAATCCGTGAATGCCAAAAAAAGAATCTACTTTTAAGTTAAGGCTTGATCTACTTTCTACTTCCATAGCTCAAGGGCATCCAAAAAAAACATCGGGGGTGGTTCACCTGGGGGATGGGGTAAGGATCTTGTCATTTAATTCACAATTCTCAGCACCATGGAGGATCCTTTTAGTTGGATTTTAAATAAATTCGTATACAAAATAATAATAATAATAATAATAATAATAAATTTCCATACAGATAAAAGATTTCACGATGACAAATGAGCGGAATGAAACAAGAGAATTATTTTCTTTACGATGAGCCTCTATTTTGCAGCAGAATTGATCCAATTAAACAAAGTAGTAATTGTTGACAATGATTTCTGCTGGAAGTAAACCGTTCCCTACAATTGAATAATCTTTGATTGTTTTTAGTTTCCTTTCTTTCTCCTTACAAGACAAGTAGCTTGGTAATTTAATGTTGATAAAACAATAAAAGAAAAATCTTGGAAAAAAGATCCCCCCTTTCACTAACATGGTGGGAGATTTATAGGAAGAAATGGTTAAGTGGAGCACTTCGAGACATGCACTCCACGTGTCTGGTTCGAATGATAGGTGGCGTCCACGTGTATCTGGTCATCACACACGTGTATAATTAGAATCGCTTATTTCCACTAACTGGTACAGTTCAGCTCTTACGATTTCAGTGGATATATATAACCGACGCTCTTCCGATCTGGTCGGTTCCCTCATCAACAGTAATTATATATAAAAATTTATAATGGGAGTGTTTTGGCCGCTTGTCCGTAATTATAAGTCACCAGTTGCATTTGGTCATAAAGTTTTAGCATGTGGTGGGTGGTTGCTGTTGTTGAGCATTGGCTGTGGCTCTAGCTGAACCTTTGTCTTTTTTTCACTGTTTCTTTTATTGGAACAAAAAGTTTTTGTTTAAAGAGAGAGGGATATGAAGCTAAAAGAAGAGAACAAGAGTAGAAGGGGGCGGGGGTTTATTTATTTATTTTTTTGGGGCGTGGGTGGGTGGGGTGGGAATTGAGTTGACATCACCAGGAAATGTTAAAGTGAATGCAAGTTTTGATTGGAATGGACAACAAAAAAGCCACATGTTAAAGCATTCTTAATGTTAGGAAAAAAGAGTGATTTTATTCACCAATTTAACAGGATATCTATATCTCCTGTTAAATAGGGGTTAGTTTTAATACAAACCAACACATCTCTCTTTCTTCATTTATGGAGAGTGATGGGGAGTGTATTGGAATTGACCCTCAGTCAACAGGAAGTATAGATACCCTCTGTTAAATGAGATGAACAAAATCACACTCAAGAAAAAACCCCAAAAAAAAAATCAAATAATGCTCACATTTGAGGAGAGAAAAAACCATTTGGAGTGAAAAAAACCTACTTGAGGGGCCAAAGAGAATTCCTTTTCTACGAGTACCATTAGTGTAGGCGGAAGGGGCGGGGGGGGGCGGGGGGGGGGGGGGGGGGGGGGGG
>CAVNYN010202375.1:0-31102 GCA_963692815.1 Nyctanthes arbor-tristis
ACTGACACGCCTTCATTCCATAACAACCTCAAATCGTCAATGAGTGGTGCAAGATACACATCTATATCGTTACCTGGCTGTTTAGGCCTCGAAATCAACAATGACAACATGATGTACTTCCGCTTCATACACAACCAAGGAGGAATATTGAAAAAACAATAATATTAGATTAGATTTATATAATAGAAATTGGAGTAGGCATATTCATGTCCTTTGTTAAAATAAAGGTGCTAAACCCACTACAAGAAATCTTACTTTTAACAACGAGCAATTTTGCTTAGAAACTTTTCTCGACCCACTTTTAAATACCAAAATGACCATTTTACGATTAAAGCATCGTTGTTAAATGTGATATTTTTTGTAGTGACCCATATAAAGAATCCACAAATAAAGAATGCATGTGCGTAGAAAAAATATTTGAAGTGAAGAGTACGACTCCAATTCGAGATAGATAAAAATAACATACCTAAATTTATATTAGTCAACTAAAACGATGTGAATATATTCTATACATAATAAGATCTGAAATTTCTTGTGAACTAATAGATCTATACGATAAATGAGAGAGATTGTGCCACATATTGAATTGATATAATAAAGATAATTCAGAAAATTAAATAATTGAGAGATTTATTGAAAGTTTTAATTCAAACGACCGAATTTTTTAAAAATGGATAATCAAACTAATTTTTTCATCATTCCAGTATTCTTCTACTTGTCTAATATCTTCTTGAATTCACTTTAAGTATTTGGACCAAATTCTTAAATCCATCACAGTCTCTAGACTAAATTCTCAACCAATGGAACCCTGAAATCAATAGCCCGAACCGTGCAATCAATAGCCCAAGTCTATATGAGCTCCCCTTTGTCAAAGAAAATAAATCATCAAGATTTTAGCATTGATTTAGGAAATTAAAATGCATTATAACAAAGATTTTAGCGTTGATTCAGGAAATTAAAATGCGTATGGTAGAGATTTTAGAACAACGGATTAGGAAATAATCAAAAGCACTGAGAGAATTAACAATTAGAACAGTAGATTGGGAAATAAGAATGCTCAAGCACTGAAAAGGGAAATATGGGAAGAAAGAGAGGGGAATTTGCAGCGAAAATTGGGAGAAAAAGCAGGGAAGGAGCCAGAATGTTTCTCATAGTGGTCAGATTTATTTTTTTATTTTTTTTAGAGGTGTGGTTGAAAATTTTACAAATTGTCTAATGAAGAGATATCCATGTAATAACTAATAAACACAAATCTTATATGAGTGTCCTTTTAAAACAAATATATATATATATATATATAAAATAATATGTGCATATTTGGATGTACAAATTCTCACATCGGATTACATAATAAAATAAAAAAAGCTGATTGTTATAAAAGTGGATGTTAGAAATGCAATTTTCAAAGAGAATTGAATTGTGTCCCACATCGGATTGATAGCAAATAACGGCTGAGGGTGTACTTTATAAAATTAAAATGGAAGATATGTGATTTAAGGTAGATGAAATCCCACATCAGATTAAGAATAAAATATTGTCTAATGAAGATATATCTATGTAATAACTAATAAACACAAATCTAACATGAGTGTCATTTTAGAACAAATATATATAATAATATGTGCATATTAGGATGTATAGAATTTCACATCGAATTTTATAATAAAAGAGAAAAAGTTTGAGTGTTATAAAAGTAGATGCTAGAAATGCAATTTCCAAAGAAAATTGAATTGTGTCCCACATCGGGTCTTAGCAAACAACGGCTGAGGGTGTACTTTATAAAATTAAAATGGAAGATATGTGATTTAAGGCAGATGAAATCCCACATCGGATTAAGAATATAATATTATTTGGCTGAATCTATATAAAAGTGGAAGTTGAAATGCATGTAACATAATTCTTATTGGCCTACCTATTGATTTTCAATCCAATTACAGTTAAAAGTTTTTTCCTATAGCAGATAGTTGATTTTGGGTTCAGGAAAACAGTACACTTAGCCCAAAAATCAAGTGGGCTGTGGCAGGAGGCAGTGCGGTCACATTTCAAAAGGTACCGCAAAAAACTGACCACGGCAGTTACAGCACTAAAATGAACGGAAAAAATAAAAAGGCAACTTAAGTGCTTATATATATATATATATTTTCCAAATACGAAACTCAGATTTTTACTGTCAATAATAAAATGAGGCGGACACCTTTGTTATCATTATTATTGTTTTTTTTAATTTATTTATTTATATATTTTTTAGCCATAGATTCCATTGTCTGGTATTGTATTTTGAAAGATGCTTTGTTATAGTTCTTGGAACTGATTTCCACTTTTGACTATCCAGCAAGTAACTAATCCTCACGGAACACACAATATTTTGGCAGGTCCAATGAAAAGTGCACTACTTGATTGGCCCAGGCGCTTTCACATTATAAATGGTATTGCTCAGGGACTTCTATATCTCCACTAAGATTCTCATCTCAGATCATCTATAGAGATCTCAAAGCCAGCAATATTTTGCTAGATTTAGACATGAACCCTAAGATATCAGACTTTGGCATGGCTAGAAGTTTTGGGGGAAATAAGATTGGTGCTAACATGAGCAGAACAGTTGGAACATAGTAAGAATTTGATCCTCTCGACTCTTATAATATGAAAATGCCATTTAGTTTCCTATTAACTTAATTTCCTAGCAAATTTTGTCATGTAGCGGCTACATATATCTACAATATGCCATAGATGGCATGTTTTCAGTAAAATCAGCTATATTTAGTTCTGGCATTCTAGTGCTTGAAATTGTGAGTGGCAAAAGAAACAGAGGGCTTTCTCACAGAGATCACCACCATAACCTTCTAGGACATGTAGGACTAGTTGTACTACTAAATTTTTATGTACTATAATAGAATCTTGTCCTTCTAACTGAGTTCATTATTGCAGGCATGGAGGCTTTATAAGGAAGGGAGGTCTATCTCATTAGTTGACGCATGCCGCGGTGCCTCAATATGTTTATCAGAAGTGTTGCTATCAATCCATGTAGGACTATTATGTGTTCAACAATATTTAGAAGACCAGCCAAGCATGTCTTCGGTAATATTTATGTTGGGAAAGATGTTGTATTGCCACAAGCTAAACAACCTGGTTTCTATGCGGAAAGAGATTTATTTGTTGATGACAATTCAACTAGCGCAAATGCACCAAATTTAGTAAACAAGATGACAATTACCCTACCAGAAGCACGATAAAGAATTATCGTATATATTATTTCACTGTCATTGTTTTTATCTGTCCTTCATCTAACAAGACACCTTAAGCCTTAAGGGGAATCTGATGCACTTAGGGCTTATCATAGTCTGACGAGTTGAAGTCAATTGTATGACACTGATGCTAAATTCACAGTTACCATTAGTATGTTTACATAGACAATTAAGAGTATATTGGTACGCCATTTAGTGATAGTCTTTACCCTATAATTTGTGGGTAGGATTTTCAGATCAATTTCAAGAGTTTATATACAACATAGAGGCCAGATATGAAGATGATATGTGAAGATCCAGACTCCAGTATGCATCAAGCACGATCCCGCTGACTTTTAGTGTGCCAGTGAGCATTTGACCAGAGCTCTTTCCTATCTCAGCCCTTTACAGATTTAGTAAGAAGTGAACTTAATCCATTTAAAATGATATTGTAATGATCCCAAAGAAATCAAATTAAAAGCAGTTATGTGGCTGAACAATTCAAGTATATATGGTTACCAATTTACAGCTTGACATAAGGGGAAAAAATGTTTAAGATACCCGAATAAAACTCAGTTGTTACTTATCAGTTATCGCTAAAAGCACATATAGCGATATTAGTTTTATTTGCCTATAAAAACTTTCGCAAATTTAAAAGGAAAGAGAAGGGTAATTCTTGAGCAAGTTTGAATGGTTCCGCTGGGGCTTTGTCCTATTATATATCCTCAGAGGAAGAAGAGTAACAGCAGGCTAAGAAAATAAGGTAGGAAAAACTCAGATTTCTATCTAAAGAAAATTAAAGAACATAGGATTATCTATGTTTTGAAAATGTAAGCCTTCTATTGCTTTTCCTGATCAAAATTCTTCCAACACATTGTTTAAGTTTTGTGAGTGTGGCTCACCGATCTCCATTATTGGGCTCATTTGAAAGTCTTGGCCCAATTGGCTATTATTGTTACTTCCTTGCCCATTTTAAAGACAATGAGTTCTCTTTGGTTTCTTGGGTTTGGCCATTTCAAAAAAGGAACGAGAGAGATAGACAGTGAGTTGAGAGACCTTTTCGGTAAAAATCCATCCAACTCCAGCAAGCCTCCATTGCCATTCCTAAAGAGACGGTTCCATGATTCCAGTGCTTCATGTGTGCTCCTAAGTCTGAGCTCAACACTATACATCAAGAGAGAGTGTTTGGAGCAAAGTTCTTGAGTTATTCTATCACTTGGTAGATTATTTGTGTATACATAATTGCAATATATCATGTAATAGGCATTGTAATCTCAACAAATGGTATTAGAGCTATGGTAGAGGGGATTAAAGTGGTGCAAAAACTCGAAAAATTAGACCGAAATCGAAAAAACCAGCCGGACAATTTTTTTGAAAAAGTTCAAAAATTGCAACTTTGAAGCTAAATTCCGGACAATCTAGACATCATCACAAGAAGCCAAGACCAAATCCATGATCCTTGCGGCAAGACGAAGCTACAGGTGGAGCAAGACTTTTGGCTACACTCTGGCCTCACGCGCCACTCCGACGGCTAATGTGGCAGCGTATGGCTTATTTTCTGGCAACGGCGTCAACAAGAAGATTGTTCCTGATGGCAAGACGGACCTCTTGGTCATGGTGGTGTAATTTTTTGACCACCGATTGAGGTTGTGGAGCTCTAGTAGTGAGCTTGAAGTGGTTTCCAACGAGGTTCTCCGGCGTGGCTGGTGGTGAACCTTTTCAAAACTATTACACTCTAGGATCCCATTAATTTTCAAGTACCGAAGACCACAAAACGCCATTGGTCAATGGTGTTGGGTAATATTACACTAAACTATCCTTTTAGAAGAAGGTTTTAGGTTGTTGATTACCTTTGGTGCTTGGAATTTGTGTGATAGTTTAGATAGTGTGATTAGGTGAATCTTTTGCTCTCTTATGTTCCATAACATTGTGACTTGATTGGTTGATTGAATTTCTTGGGTAGTCTTGATTGGTACATTGGTGAATATTGACGTGTGCATGAATGGGTTGTGATTTGCATCATATTGAAAAGTGATTCCGGTGTTAGATTGATTTAGGTTGTGTGAGTGACTTTTGTTGGATCGATATCTCCTTTAAGTCACTTGTCATGAGGGCGAAAGTGGAATTGTCACCATTTGATGGAAAGAGAGATTACTCGGCTTGGAAGCAAAAAATGAAAGCCGTTTTAGTTCAACAAAGAGTTGCTAAAGCACTTGATGACGAAGCACATACCCAGATGCATTAAAAGCTAAACCCGATGATCTTGCTGATATGAATGAAATTGCATATAGTTCTATCATTTTGCATTTATCTGATGATATTGTGAGATAAGTTGATGAACACAAGACTACTGAGGATTGTACGAAGTTCTTAGCAAGATGTTTTTGACAAAAACATTGCCAAATAGTATTTTCTTCCTTGAAAAGCTTTTTAATTTTAAAATGGACACGAGAAACGACATTGAGTCCAATCTTGCTGACTTTAGCAAGATTGTCAAGAGTTTGGCCCACAATGAAAAGAAATTTGATGATAAAGATTTGGCTATCATTCTTTTAAACTCTCTTCCTGATTCTTATGGTGATATTAGGAATGCCATCAAGAATGGTAGGGATAAGTTGACTCAGGCTATTGTGATAGATGCCTTGAAGTCTAGGGAGTTGGAGGTTAAAAAAAAAAAAAAAAAGAATCAGCGGGCATGAGAGAGGAGAACTTGTGTAGTGATGTTCAGGGGAGGAATGAGACCAGAGAGAATCATGTTAGCTCTAGTCGTGTGAAGAGCAGATGGAAATCAAATAGTAGGTCTAAGTCTCGAGATAAGAATTGTAAGATGTGCTATTAGTATAATGTAGTGGGGCATTTTAGACCTCAAAGGGAAGCAGAAAGCACAGCAAAGTCATAATTAGTTTTTAGTTGTTGTTGCTGATTTCTTTCATGACTTAGATATCAATATAGTTATTGGTGCTTGTATTGCTAGTGACCAGGTGTGTCTGCAAGCCATAAATGTATCTAGTATTGACTTTGTCAAGGAGTGGATCCTAGATACAAGTGCCACTACTCTTATGTGTCCATATAGATCTTAGTTCTATAACTACAGAGAAGTTGATCCTAGGAAAGCCTATTTAAGAGATGACACATCACATACTGTGGAAGGGGTAGGAGATATTGCCATTAAGATGCATGATGGTATTGTCAGACCTCTATTGAGTCTCACTCATGTTCCCAGAATGGCTAGCAATCTCATTTCAATGAGTGTTCTAGAGGATCAAGGCTATAAATTTGGATCTTGCTGTGGTATTTTTAAGATTTCAAAGGGATCACTAGTGATTATAAAAGGACCGAGGAGGAATGGGTTGTATGTCCTTTAAGGTGAAGCCTTAGGGAGTGAAGAGTCTACTTTATCTTCAGTTGTTGAGGATATGTCAGATCTTTGGCATAGAAGGATGAGACACATTGAGGATAGAGTGTTGAAATGTCTTAGTGACCAGAAGTTGCTGGGGAAGAATAGTGTTACACCTTTGAGCTTTTGTGATATGCGCGTTCCAGGAAATTCACATAAAGTTAGCTTTGGGATTGGTGAGCACTTTGCTAAGCACCCTCTTGATTACATTCATGCAGACTTGTAGGGACCAAAAAAAATCCCACATTTGGGCGAAACATATTTTTTTTGTCTATTGTCGATGACCACTCGAGGAATATTTGGGTGTATGAATATTTGGGTGTATCTCCTTAAATCCAAATTAGAATCTTTTAGAAAATTCAAGTCCTGTCTTGCCTTCGTTGAGAATCAAATGAGTAGAACTATGAAAACTCCTAGGACTAACATTGGGCTAGAGTTTTGTAACTTCGAATTTGATAAGTTCTGTAAAGGGAAGCGTGTCATGAGACATAGGACTGTGAGAAATACCTCAGAGCAAAATGGGGCAGCTGAAAGGATGAATAGGACCTTTATGGAAAATGTTAGATGCACGTTGATCAATTCGGGTTTGTCTATTGGTTTTTGGGGTAGAGCCTTGTGTATTGCTACCATTTGATAAATAGATTTCCTTTCAGTGCTGTTAACTACAAAACTCTAGAAGAATTGTGGACGGGTAAGCCTCCAGATTTGTCACATCTTAGAGTATTTGGTTGTGCGGCATTTGCACACCAAAGCAAGGGCAAGTTGGACTCTAAGGCTATTAAGTGTGTTATGATGGACTATCTAGCGAGAGTAAAGGGTTATAGATTGTGGGTTCTTGGTGAAAGGGGCATTAGGCTTATTTATATCAGAGATGCGGAGTTTAATGAACTTGAGATGTCGTGCCTTAAGATCCTGGAGAAGCAGAGTGAGAAAGAGGAATCTTCTTCTGAAAAGAAGATTCTGTTTGAGGTGAAGTAATCAAACATTAATTCGGAGAGTAGGAAAACCCAGCCTCATGTTAAATCTGATCATGAAGTAGTAGATTAACAACCTGAACTCGAGCCTGAATCAGAAATTCTTGAAAATATTGTCCCTGATAAAGAAACGTGCTCTTCCGATCTACCAATTTGGTGGATTATCAATTGGTGTGGGACAATGAAAGGCGACAAGTGAAGCCAAGTCCGAATTACATTCTGTGAATTTGGTGGACTTTGTCTCAGTTTTAGTTAAGCCTACATCATTTGAAGAGGCTATCAATTGTAAAGACTGTGAAAAATGGAAGCATGCTATAAAGGAGGAGTTCTAGTCTCTGAACAAAAAGGAGACGTTGAAGTTGGTTGGGAAACCAAAGAATCAGAATGTAGTCCAGTACAAGTAGATCTACAAGTTGAAAGAAGAAGTTGAACAAAATAGCCTCATGAGATACAAAGCTAGGTTAGTAGCTAAGGAATTTTCTAGAGAGAGGGGATTGACTATGATGAAGTGTTCTCCCCGGTTGTTAAGTGTAAGACTATTTAGTTACTCTTAGCCTTACTTGTTGAGCCCAATTGGGAGTTGAAGCAACTAGATGTGGGAGCTATTTTTCTTCATGTAGAGGAAGTTATTTATTCGTCCCAATCTCAAGTGTTTGAGGTGAAGGGGATTTCTGAAGTTGTTTGCTTGCTTCAAAAGGCCTTGTATGGTTTTAAGCAGAGTCCTAGGCAATGATATAGGAGATTTGATGCTTGTGTACTCAAAATTAATGAATTTGATGCATGTCTATGTTACAATAACTTCAAAATTGGTTGTGAAATTTCTTTGTTATTGTATGTGGATGACATGTTATTTGCTAAATTTGTCAAAATACCATTGGGTGCACACGACTTTATCTTCTATTGAATACCCCAAATATGATGAAGAAAAACAAGTAACGAGTAAGATTCCTTATGCTAATGCCATTGTTTATTTGATGTACTCAATGATAACCACTATACATGTTTTTCCTTATGTGATTATTTTCCTAAGTATGTTCATGGCTAGCTTTGGTAAGTTTCATTGGTGTGTAGTTGCATGGCTTTTATTATACCTAGGTGGGACAGCGATGTTAGTGTTCAGAATTAGGGGTTATGTAGATTTTGTCTTTGCATGTGATAAAGATCAAAATAAATCTACTACTTCTTACTTCTTCTGTTTGAGTGATAATTGTATCACATGTGAATCACAGTTGCAACCGATTGTTAAATTCTCCAGCATTGCAACTTATGATAATCCTGCAGGTGTTGGAACAAAAGTACTTGTGGTTGGTAAGTTTAACAAGTGTTTATCAATTCTTGGAATTGATGATGGTTAATTGTTTTGTAGGTACTTGGCTGGAGAAAGCGACGATGATTTATTAGGACCACACATATACCTTTTGGATATCATCTGTAATTAGGGAATCCGGCAATGGATTAAAGTGACCCAAGGTGAAGATTTGTGACTGTGGCTCATTTAATCCATTATTGGGCTCATTTGAAAGTCTTGGTCCAATTGGATATTACTGCTACTTCCTTGCCCATTTTAAAGACAATGAGTTGTCTTTGGTTTCTTGGGTTTGGCCATTTCAAAAAAGAAACGAGAGAGAGAGAGAGGCAGTGAGTTGAGAGACCTTTCCGGCGAAAATCCGTCCAACTCCAGCGAGCCTCCATTGCCATTCCCCAAGGAGACAGTGCCATAATTCCGGTGCTTTATGTGTGGTCCTAGGTTTGAACTCAACACCATACGTTAAAGAGGGAGTGTTTGAAGCAAAGTTCTTGAGTTATTCTATCACTTGGGAGATTATTTGTGTCTATATAATTGCAATATATCATGTAATAGGCATGGTAATCTCAACAAGCTTCAATAAAGACATAGAGCTACCAATACCGTAAAGATGATGGTACTGATGAAAGCCACAACAAAGATATAAAGCTACCAATGCTTGACTTAAGTACTTTAACTCAAGCCACTGATGATTTTTCAAGTTCCAACATGCTTGGAGAGGGTACAACGAAATAGTATTTTGCTCACATAACGGTTGGAATTTACTTCATGTGAAATTCCTTGGTACGCAAGAAAGTATCCATGCTCTACTAAATAGATTCGGAAAGCGAGTGGAGCTGAATTCTGAGAAATGGCATCATACAAAATAAATACCTTTCAAGGGCATAAGTTCTGGTACAGGGCATGCTGGAGGACAGGAAGGAAATTGTTGTCAAATGGATGTCAGGAACTTCCCTTTAAGGAATTGATGAGTACAAGAATGGAGTTATATGTATAGCTAAATTTCAGCATTGAAATCTAGTGAAGCTTCTAGGATGATGTATTCAGGGAGAAGAAAAGATGTTGATCTATGAATACATCTGTAATAGAAGTATGGCAACGGACTATTCATCTAGCAATAATCAGCTAACAGGACTCTGTAACAGGAGTAGCAATTTAAAATAATGGCACAAGGAGTTTGACACACACATTTTTCCAAATCAACAACGAAAAAAGTTCCAAGCAATTAAAAAACGCTGGAGATAACAAAATTCTTTCTTTAAAGAATAATATTATTTTGGATAAAGAAATTTCTAAGGATCAGAATTGATTTTTAGTTTCCACGCATCAGAGAGAAATTATCCTTGTGATAGAAAGAACCTTTAGTCATATTCATAGGAAAAGGCACAGCCCATTGAATGTTTGGTTCCATCATGTGTTACATATTAAAATAGGTCTAATTTGACTCAGAGAGAGATTTTTTCTGATATTATTCATATTCATTAATCTTCCTTGTTTTCAGTGTCACTGAAAACACTCATTTTTCTTCACAAAAATTTTCTTTGTTTTTGAAAATGCATTTTCAAAAATATGACAGCAAACAAGTTTCTAATTGGCCTAAGTGCTTCGAAGTCATGATGGCATTGCTTAGTGGTTTATGTACGTCCATCAAGATTCTAGACTCAGAATCAAGACCTTTAAGCTAGCAATGTTTTGCTAGATTCTAACATGAGTCCGGATATCAAACTTTGGAAACAATCTGCATAGAATTGGGACATACATAATAATTCATTTCATGGTGTCTGGAATTGTTATAGTAGCTCACGCTCACACTGTTTGGATTAATTTTAATTCAATAACAAAAATGTAAGGTTAGAATGACTAACTAGTTTATTTTATTTTATAACGTTAAATATCATCTTCAAACTTCAGCAATCAAACTAGTAGTGCAATTATTCTGTTCTGCAATTCTACTCCAAAACAGAAATTATTCAAACTAATTACGTTCACACATTTGTGGATCCACGCACTACACAAATCTTACATCTTACTTTTAATCATTCTGATCTATGTCACCGGGTACATATTGTTTTAAAGACTGATGACATGGCAAAAATTAATCCACAAATTGAAGCATTGTTGTATCTTTGGCCTTCTCCATTGACTTGCAGGCTTTTACACAATAAAAATTTTTAGTGTTTTAATCGAAGATCAAGAGCACCCACCTATTGAACCAAAAGTCAGCTAAACGAGTTCGACTAAAGGTAAATCATTCATTTTCATTGACTTATTCAAGAAAATGCAGCAGGTTGAGTTTACATTGTTATTTTAATGGAAAAGAAAGAACACTCCTCTTGTTTCCAGTTCTCTGACCCAGCAAATGTTGCCGTAATCAGAATTTAAGATGATTGTCGCTGCTCTTGTCTATTCCTTAGCATTTCTAGAATTCTCTCTTGCTGTAGATACTCTTCCTGCAAATCAAACCTTGCTTGATGGGCAGACTTTAATTTCAGAAGGACAAATATTTGAGGTGGGATTCTTCTCCCCTGCTAAGTCCAGTTACAGGTTCTTAGGGATATGGTATAAAGCCACCCCAGATGTTGTAGTTTGGGTTGCAAATAGAAACAAACCCCTTGCAGACAGACTAGGTGTCCTGACTATAAGCAGGAATGGAACTCTAGTCCTTATGAGAGGCAAGAGCATCATCTGGTCATCAACCTCATCAACGATTGCATCAGAACCAGTTGTACAGCTGTTGCATACAGGAAACCTTGTTCTTATGGATAAGGAAACGGAAACTCCCAACAAATATATATGGCAAAGTTTTGATTACCCATCTGATACGAGGTTGCCAGGAATGGAGATGGTAACCAACCTGGGTAAGACTGAGGATAAATATTTGACATCTTGGAGAAGTTCTGATGATCCATCAGTTGGAGGTTTTAGTTACAGGTTAGTATATCATGATGGCCTAGTTGAATTACTTGTCTACAATGGAAAGGATAAAAGATGTCGCAGTGGCCCTTGGGATGGACAAACCTTCAGTCAGCTGGGTATCACCTCCATTAGTCCTTTTAAACTGCTTTTGAAATTCAATGAAGACCGGATTTCACTCTCTGATCACAGTCCATTAGTGACAAGATTAACTTTAGACACCTCAGGATTTCTCCAACGCTATATTATGAATGAGAGACGAACTGGATGGAATCTTGTTATCCCGGTACCTCGCGATTCATGTGACAATTATGCTCAATGTGGTCCTAATGGTATCTGCAGAATTAGTAAAATACCAATATGCGAGTGTCTGAAGGGATATGCTCCTAAATCTCAAAAGGATTGGAACTTGGAAGATTGGTCTGGTGGATGTGTTAGAATTAAGCCACCAAATTGCCAGGAAGGTGATGGCTTTCTAAAGTTGGGTGTCAAATTTCCAGATACGTGGCTGTTTCAACTGAATGCTACTACAAGTTTTAACGATAATGACTGCCAAGTTCAGTGTTTGAAAAACTGTTCTTGTATAGCTTATACGACTACTACTATACATGGCGGAGTCTTTGGCTGCCTGATGTGGTTTGGGGATTTGATTGATATCAGAGAGCTTTCTGGCGTAGATAGCATTCCAAATATCTACATCCGCTTGCCAGTTTCAGAACTAGGTAAGTCTATCTTCCAACGATGTCTTTCTAATATTCCAATCAAAAGAATTATGCCATGGGGGAAAATGAGTGGCAGAAATTTAGGTTAATACAGATTAATAAAAACGCTGTATCTTTTGTTCACTTGTATATTTCTCAAGTTGAAAACAAGAAACTTGTTTTACTGGCAGCATAGGAGGTTCCAATGTGAAATAAGAGTTGAGATCCCTCACAATATAATTTGTAACTAATACAGGGGAGAAATCAAATCACAGATGAAAGTTAACTAAATTTCAAGACCAGCTGTGAAAGTTAACTAAATTTCAAGACCAGGTTCTGCAAGAAAAAAAGGAACATTTAAGGATCTGTTGCTTTATTTGAACACAAGAAACTATAGATTTAACTAAAAGAAGATCATGTGAATAAAAAGTGACATCATCTGGTCTTTTTTGTTGTAGAAGCCAGCAATTATCTAGGTAAAAGGAAGAAAAGTTCCAAAAAGCTAATCTTCATACTGAGTGCAGTTGGAGTGCTTTTCTGTGGCTTAATCTATGGGGTCATACGTCTTAAGAAAAGACTAAAGAAAGAAGGTAACAATACATATCTTCTTCACTTCACTAAGGTTTTCCATCGAAACAGCAACATGCTGCTTAAGCATATGTAATCCACACACAGCATGAAATTAAAGACTTAAAAGGCAACAATTCATTTTACAGGTGTAGAAAGAAAAACAGAGGAACTAGAATTACCTTTATTCGATTTGCCAACTGTAGCTGCTGCCACAGATAACTTCTCCATTGAAAACATGATTGGTGAAGGTGGTTTCGGTCCTGTTTACAGGGTAACTGCTTCAGCAAAAAATAGAGGTTCAAGCTTTCAAATAGTACAAAAGTATTCCTCTTGGCATTCATACTCTATATTGCGAATTCAGGGAGGCTTATTAGATGGACAAGGAATAGCAGTAAAAAGACTGTCAAAAACATCCAGACAAGGTCTTGAGGAATTCAAGAATGAAGTGAGTTTGATTGCCAAACTACAACACCGAAACCTCGTTAGACTTTTGGGATGCTGCACTAGAGGGGAAGAAAGGATGCTAATCTATGAGTATATGGAGAACAAAAGCCTGGATAAATTTATTTTTGGTTTGACCTGCAAACTCTTTATCCATTTGTTTCGTAAATATACGTGTCGTCATTTTCATTCTAAAGGTGATCAAGTGTTTGGTTTTAACACAAAGTGATCCACTATGTGCAGATGAAGATGGAAGGAGAATACTCACATGGGCTAAGCGTTTTGACATTATTATAGGGATTGCAAGGGGACTGCTCTATCTTCACCATGACTCTAGACTAAAGATTATCCACCGGGATCTCAAATCCAGCAATATTTTGCTGGATGAAAATCTAAATCCTAAGATTTCAGACTTCGGTTTGGCAAGGATCGCTGGAGCAGGTCAAAGTACTGCAACAACAAAACGAGTTATTGGGACCTAGTAAGTTTATCCTTGCTTCAGTCAAACCAAAAAAAAAAAAGAGGAGGAAAATAACTAATTGTTTGTCAATATCACATCAACTATAACATTATGCAGTGGCTATATGGCTCCAGAATATGCCTTTGATGGGAAGTTCTCAGTGAAGTCAGATGTCTTCAGTTTGGGAGTTGTCCTGTTAGAGATAGTGACCGGAAAACAAAATAGAAGCTTCAGACTTATGGATCACTATAACAGCCTTCTAGGACATGTTAGTAGAAGAAAATAAAATTACTTTATATATGTTACATTAATGCTGTTCTCCTGCCAGCAGCAGAAGTCGTCTAACTCGAGCGATATTTGTAGGCATGGCTCCTTTGGAAAGAAGACAAGGCTCTGGGACTAATGGATGAATGTTTGAAGGATTCATATGTTGAATCTCAAGTGAAGAGATGTATACATGTGGGCTTATTATGCGTCCAGCCACTCGCAGAAGACAGGCCACTAATGTCCTCTGTGCTTTTTATGTTGGGAAATGAAGAGGGGACCAATCTACCTGATCCCAAAGAACCTGGATTTTTCATGGGAATGAGTTGCTGTAATGAAGAAATTCCTACACCCAAACACAACGCAAATACAAATACACTGACCATGAGTGATTTTGAAGCCAGATAGAGAAAATTCAACTTAATGATAATTTTGCTGAACCGGGATATAATCTTGCCAATATGTACATATATTTTAGAAGATTGCCAATTAGTCACATTAGTGTCCCCGAGTTCTTTTAGTTCTAAGATCTATTGGAATTACGTAGTTTCCAAATAAATCATTGCGCTATACACCAAATATAATATTTGATTCCGGAAACAAAAATAGGAAAAATCAAAGTAATTCTTTGTCAGAACACTAGCACTGAGAATTGAGAAACTGAAATAGCCCTTATCGTCATTTGAGACGATGGGACGAGCCTAACACATTTCTTATGTTGAATCAATTTTCTTATGTTGGTGACCAACTATCCCCCACCCAACACCTTTTTTCTTTTTCTTTTTTTTTTTTCTTTTTTTTTTTTTTTAAGACTCTACATAAACTCCTGTAGTCATTGTCAAATATGTATACAGAAACGGATGGTCCCCCAAGCAAACCATTGCTTCCCTTCATTATTTTTTCTTTTTAAATTTTTTAACCATAGATTCCATTGCCTGGTATTGTGTTATGAAAGATGCTTGGTTATGGTTCTTGGAACTGATTTCCACTTTTGACTATCCAACAAGTAACGTATCCTCACCGGACAAACAATATTTTGGCAGGTCCAATGAAAAGTGCACTGCTTGATTGGCTCTAGCACTTTCACATTATAAATGGTAATGTTTGGGAATTTCTGTTTATATTTCCATCAAGATTCTCGTTTCAGAATCATCCACAAAGATTTCAAAACCAACAATATTTTGCTAGATTCATACATGAACCCTAAGATATCACACTTTGGCATGGCTAGAAGTTTTGAAGGAAATGAGATTGACGCTAACATGAATAGATTAGTTGGAACATAGTAAGAATTTGATTTGTCTTGACCCTCGTAACACATGAAAATGCGATTTAGTTTCCTATAACGTAGTCAACAATTCATACAGAAAGAAGCTGTAAGCTTCGTGTATTTTGATCGCAGAAAAATTAGATACAAAAAATAGATTCTGTCTACTTTATATACAAGAAATTAGTAAAACCAAATCTAACTAAATCCAACTATCTATATCACTAAAATGACTGAAATAACCTTGATAGAAATGACTGAAATAACCCTGATACAAAATATCTATATATTCTTCATCCCCTCTTCAAGTTGGCCTTGGTGGAAGTCCATCATGCCGAACTTGACAAGCAAAAAATTTAAATTGGGGACCTCCCAAAGACTCAGTAAAAATATATGTCAACTGAAGCTTGGAACGGATAGGCTTAGGAAGAATGAAACCATCTTTAAACCTGTAGCGCACCAAATGACAGTCTATTTCTAGGTGTTTAGTACGCTCATGGAAAACTGGGTTGGCCACGATATGTAAGGCTGCCTCATTGTCACACCACATAGGAATGGGAGTAAGTAAAGGAATATGAAGACTCTGCAATATGTAGGATATCCACTGCACCTCACACAATGTGGTTCCCAAAGCCCTGTACTCAGCTTCAGTTGAGGATCTACTGATGGTAGTTTGCTTCTTGGTTTTCCAAGAAACGAGGGCCGATCCTAAATACACACAATACCCAATAACAGATTTCCGGGTATCAAGGCAAGCAGCCCAATCGGCGTCACTATAGGCTTGAAGGCCAAAATCAGAAGTAGAAGGATAGAACAATCCTCTAGATGGACACCCTTTGAGATACTTCAAGACATGTAAAGCTGCTTCCCAATGGCTTTGCAAGGATTGTTAACAAATTGACTTAATTGCTGGACAGAAAATGTGATGTCAGGCCTTGTAAGATTTCAAATATTATAACCAACCTACTAACCTTCTGTACTGATTTGGATCTGACAGAATAGGACCAGAATTAGCAGTAAGTTTAATACCTCAAGTTAAAGGAGTCAATGTAGATTTACAACCCAGAAGGCCAGTGTCCTGTAAAATGTCAAGTATGTATTTCCTTTGATTCAAATAGGTGCCATCCTGACTTCGTGCTATCTCTAAACCAAGAAAATATTTAGCATGACCCATATCCTTAATAGTAAAGAGCTGATCCAGATATTGCTTTAATTGACTAATACTTCCAGCATATGGTCCTGTTATTAATACATCATCAACATAAACTAACAAGGCCAAGAAAGAATTACCCTCTGCTTTTATATACAAACAGTGGTCATGGCAAGATTGCTAGAATCCATAGGCAACAAGTTTGTCACAAAACTCAGTATTCCATTGTCTAGAGGCCTGTTTCAACCCATAGAGACTTCTTTTCAACCTACTCACTTCACCCGGTTTGGCCTTTTTGTAACCTTCTCGGGGTAACATGTATATTTCTTCCTCTAGAAACCCATGGATGAAAGCATTGTTGATGTCAAGTTGATGTAAAGGCCAAGACTTCACAGTAGCAAGTGCAATAAAAATCCTCAAAGTTACTAATTTAGCTACTGGGGAAAAACTATCATTATAATCAACACCATGCACTTGATGATATCCCTTTGCAACAAGCCTAGCCTTGTATCTATCAATAGTTCCATCAGGTTTCATTTTTATTTTAAACACCCACTTACTACCAATAGCTTTCTTACTTGGTGGCAACTTGGTGACTTCCCACCTGTGATTAGCTTCTAGTGCATTCAACTCCTTCTCCATAGCCTTTACCCATTCACTTTGCTTACTAGCTTGTGAGTAGGAATTAGATTCCTGTAAAGTAGAAACATTTGCAAGAAAAGATATATATGCACCACAAAAATTGGGGGAAACATAATATGGAAAGGTGTTTTGAGTATGTGGAGAACTATGTGTGGAAGAAAATGCAAATGTAAAAGTACAGGCTGTTGTTGGCAGATTAGTTTGGGTACAATGGGTAACAAAATCGTAGAGCCATACACTTTGGTTTTAACTCTGGAACTCTTTGACATCTGTTCAACATTATCACCAACAGTGGTCATAGGTGAATTATTGGCTGCATCCCCTAAACCCACTTCTTAATCAGGTTCAGGAGCATCAGAATTAGAATGACTGTTCTGATTTTCCTTCCTGAATATTGCAACCCTTCAACAAAACTCTCATGTAAATGTTCTTGAGTATTTCCCATAGCTCGTAGCCCTGATGAATGTCCAAGTGAAGAACAAGGTTCTGTTGGTTCAAAAGGAGAATCAATGAATGAGGCAGGATCTGGTATGATAGGTAAAGGAGTGTTCGAAGAAGTAGCAGGTGATGAAGCTGTGTAAGGAAATTGATGTTCAAAGAACTAAACATCTCTAGAGGTAAAAGTTTGTTTTGTGTCAAGATCATACAGTTTATAAGCCTTTTGACCAGTGACATACCCAATAAAGATACATTTATGTGCTATGGATGAGAATTTATCTTTATGTGGTTATACAGTTGTTGCATAACATAAGCAACCAAATGGTTTTAATCTGGAATAATCAGCTTTATTGCGATAGAGAAGCTCGAAAGGTGTTTTCCAGTTTAAAACTATGCTAGGCAGTCTGTTTATTAGATGAGTGGCTGCAAGAATGGAATATGACCAAAATTTCAGAGGTAAATGGGCTTGAAACATCAGGGCTTTAGCAATTTGTGACAATTGCTTATGTTTTCTCTCCACCACACCATTTTGTTGTGGTGTGTACACACAACTTCTTTGATGTAAAATTCCCTTAGCATGAAGTAAGTTTTGACATTCATTACCAACAAACTCTAAACCACTGTCACTTCTCACACTCCTCACCTAGCAATCAAATTGTGTTTCCACTATGTTAAAAAAACTTTCCAATGTTTTGATAGTTTGAGATTTATGTCTCATTAAGAATACCCAAGTAGACCTACTAAAATCATCCACTACAGTTAACAAGTAAGGAGTTCCAGTGAGACACGGTGTTTTGTATGGACCCAAGATATCAACATGTATAAGCTCAAAAATGGATTTAGTTTTAATACAGCTGGTAGGAGATGGTAGCCTTTGCTGTTTTGATTTATGGCATGCTTTACAAGACTTTAAACTTTCAACAACAGAAGCATTGTAAAGTGGTTTAAGAAAATCCAAATGAGTCATTACAATTGGGGAGGCATGACCAAACCTCTTGTGCCATTCAACAAAGGCATTATTACAAGAACTGGAATTGAAGAAATTATTGTCATGACAAATGACTGATTTAGGTTCAGGCTTAACAGATTGAAGAACAACAGGGTTACAACTATTTAGGTATTTAGGATGAAGGATGTAAAGCTTTCCAATCAACTTTCCGACAGCCAATACTTCATTACTCTGCAGGTCCTGCAAAAATGGTCGGGGTAGAATTCAAATTTTAGTTGGGCTGTTTGAGCTAAATGTGCCACTGACAGAAGATTAGATTTGAAACTAGGAACATATAAAACATCTATCAGTTGTAATCGTTTTGTGAAAGTGATATGGCCTACATGTGTGACATTTTGAATAGAGCCATCAGGTAAATAAACTGGAGTTTTAACAGTTATTGGTTTATGATTGGCCATGAGGTTTAATTTGGTGCACATACGACTACTTGCTCCTGTATCTAAAATCCAAGACCCTTCTTCTAAACCCCTTAGCATAGTAAAAGCATAGCAAAAGTTTTCAAAAGTTTTCTTACCGGCAAAGTCTCCAAAATGAGCAAAATTGACATTGTTCCCAGCTTCAACATGCATGTTTCCCTTCATGTATTTTGCAATTTCTTGCTGAATCAGATTTGATATGTTTGCAACTGGTACTGTTCTCCTTTCTTCCTCAGTAGGATCACCCATTCCAATGTTAAGTGGTGTGTCAGCCATGTTTGCTACTGATTTACCTCTCTGTTCCTTACTCATAACAAAAATATTTAACCAAATAATACTTCTAAGAGTAAAAATAATAAAATTTGAAAGTGTAAAAATAAGACTAATATACAAGATCTGATCACCCTTTTGGGCCTTGAAATATAGGCAAATTAGACCTTCACCAGCGCTACTTTATACATGGGTATGACATCTAAAAATATTTTGGCTTCCATACATATACTATAACCTATAAAAAAAAGTTGGTCACATTTACCCTCCTGAGAATCACCAATTACACTTAAAACCACTTAATTTATATTTGTGGAGTTAAGAAATAACATGTTGAATAAAAAAAAAAGAACAAGAAAATGATAATATAACTTCAGATATATATATATATATATATATATATAATGAGATTAATTGATGGAGATGAAAATTCTAAAAGCTTCGGCCCATTTTGTCATTTATATACATATACAGTTTAGCCTATTAATTAGTTGAGGCTTTAGGATTCTAATATTTAATTATTTTCTTATTTTATTTCCTTACTTGATTTCCAAGTTAATCAGTTTCTATTTAAACCTTAAATAGAAGTTGATTTCAAATAAAATAGAGATTTTTATTGAAATTATAACTCTGTATGAGTGTAGCGTAGGGTATTGAGATTTGTCCTACATCAGATTGGTATCAGAGTCAGGTTTGTTGAAGAGGACAAGATGCTCGCAGTGGTCATAGAGACCAAGGACTTGATGAGGAGATAACATATTTGAGTAATCAGTTTCAGAATTTGACCGTAATGTTAGATCAATTTGAGACATGGGTGAAGAAGTCCATGATATTGGACAAGGTTCTAGACAAAGAACTAGGGGATTTAAAGTTTATCGAATGCCAAGGCAAGGAAAATTTATTAAAACCAAGTGTTGTGGATGGTGATATCAAGGATAGCTGTGGAGATGATGTAAGTGGAGAAGAAGACTTTAAACGAACCTCTAGTAAGCTGGCTTTTAAGGAGCCAAATGGGGAGGCTATAGATAAGGGCATCGGGAATACAACTTTTATTGGGTTTGTCGATGAGCTCTCAAAAAAAAAAAAGCATTGTTAACCATTGCAGCCGGATCTCTTGGTGGCTTTAATGACTATACAGCAATCAATTGGATTGAATGGTGTGGAAAGTGGATTGTCTGTGGGGCGATTATTGATGGAGAAGTGGCTGCAAAGGTTGATGATGGTGTTGAAAAACATAGTACTCAGTGTGAAACATATGAGATTTTGTCAAAGGAAAAATTATATTGATTATTATGAAGTTTTTGCATACATGTAGAACCCGACTAATTCACACGTCACTTCTGAATTTAGAGATTCAATTGCACCTAATCTAAATATCAAGTCAACTCTACTTCTATACTTAATGTGAAAGAACCAATCTTATTTTGAGCGAAGGAAGACAACAAGACAACGTGTCTAATATTCGAGAGTGAATCCTCTTCAACCTGGTGTGAATGATGGAGATGAAGATTCCAGACGTTTCGGCCCATTCTATCTTTTATATAGTTTAACCCATTAATTAGTCAGGGTTTTAGGATTCATAATATTTAATTATTGTCACGCCCTCAATGTTATCACTATATTATCGCGAAATAGCGATAGCAGAAGTATTTAAATATGCATCTCCATTCAAAATCGATGGCAAGACTTTACAAATACAATTCAAAAGTATTGAGACGCTTTCACTGTGCACTCTGATAATTAATTGTATTATTGGCTACCCACAACGAAACCTCGGCTACACGCCGAAATCTCGATCACATACATATATTTTTTTTATCTTTGGGACAATCCGGCTACAAAGCTCTAAGTTCAATACTTACAAAATTGTAGAAGATAGGGAGTGAGTACAAAGTACTCAATGAGTAACAAAACCTTTAATTCACCTTTCATTTGAAAGATTTTTTTCAAGAAAATCATTCAATGCAAAAAGCTTTTCAATATCACTAGTTAACTACTACCCGTGGTATACACAAGATTCATATCAATTCAATCATGGCTATGTATAATTAAGTAGATCTACATTTGAATCTCAGTTGACCCCTATCGGAATTCCAAACAAATAGCACTATCAATCCAATTCAAACATCATACTAATCTTTTTATCCTGGGATCAATGAATAGGTCATAATATGGGAACAATTCAAAGCCAATCAATACAAAATGTGTAGCGTAACTAGTGATTCAAATACAATAAATCAATCTTTTTTTTCAATACATCAAAATCCATGTTTATCTCATAGAATACTTCAATTGAAATTTATGCTTTTCATATCGAAACTCTATAAATGCTAAAAGGGAATCAAAGTATTAGTTACTCACATTTTTAACTTACTTTTCTCAAAGATTCTTTGAGTTGTTGACAAGTGTCTTTAAAACCTTCATTTTCCTCATTCAAAGTGTTATTTCAAATTGTATTCTTTATATATATGAAGAGGAGCTATTTCTAACTGCAAAACTAAGTGTTTGATAGGTTTTAGGTGTTGCTCTTCTCTTCTCACACCATTTGGACGAATTTTCCCCTTTTTATACATTTGAATAGGCTTGGCACTTATCAAGAGGTAGGACAATTGGCATATATATGGCTGTAGGGAAATTGAGAGGGTTAGGAAGGGAGAGAGGGTCGGTTGGGAGGTTGAGAGTTTGAGAGATCCACCTCCCTCCTCCCCCATTTATAGTTGTGAAAAATATCTAGATTTAGTTGATTTTAATAAATCTTTGAGTTTCGCCAACCAGAACACGACACGTGGTGCGATCTGGGGCTATGCACTTGGAAGCCAGAGTGGCAAACTACTCAAGCAGTCCTTATACTTTGGATTGTTTTACAATTAGGTTATGGAACTTTGATTAATATTACTTAACGTCCTTTCACTTAGCGTGGTTTTTCAATTAAGTGGTTGCACTTTTGAGCCACACTAATCAGTAGCCACATTCTTGTCCCTAGGCTTTACTTGAGTAACAATCTTTGCATTTTGTGACATTTCAACCAGTTATTCAATCATTGTCAAAATAATGCTTACAATATAAATAGCAAACTCATGTGGTTATTCAATCATTATCAATACATTGTCAATAACCATGTTCAAATTAAAATTCATAGTCCAATTATCGATCATCATGTTCTAATTCTTGACATTTATGTGCATAACGTTCTTGCAATAATTAAATACGATTACATTGTCACATTCTAGTTTTTGTCATTCAATTGAGTGGCAACTCTCAACTTTACAATTTAATAAAATTATATTATCACATTATATTTGTTAGTATTCATTCGAGTGACAAATCTTATAAATTTACCATTGATGCAATTTAATTTGATCACTTTTTCATGATTTTATAACCTTTCAATTAATGCAAATTCAAGTAACTCTCTCATCATTATCAAAATGACGATTATAATGCATAATTTGTTTATAAGATTTTTGCGGGATGTTACAATTATTTTCTTATTTTATTTTCTTACTTAATTTCTAAGTTAAACAATTTCTATCTAAACCTTAGATAGAACCCATTGTAAATCGATTGATTTCAAATAAAATAGAGATTTCTATTGAAATTGTCACCCCGTGTGAGTGTAGCGTAGGATTTAGAGATTTTTCCTACATCAATCATGGACTTAGGCAATCAATGTAACGACTCAGAAAATTCACGTGCTTGTATTATGACTTTTATTGTTAAGTAGAAGGACTAAAAGAGAATGAATAAACACAAAATACGTTAATATTTTATAGATGACTTTAGTCATTCGATTTAGAATGTTTTAACTTTTCCTCTGTTAATGATTTTAGAGTTTTCAAAATGTTAAAATATGGTACTCTACAAGAGTTTCGCATAGACAGTAAGAACTCTTTATTTGGACTTCATTTGACTTTTCAAGATTAAGTCGAAAAGTGAGACGACAAAAAGACAAAGCAAAAGGAAAGGAGGAAAAAAAATATACACCACGTTGCGATGTGGTGTGCCAAAATGTGGGGCACGAAAGAAAGAAAAATGGAAGCATATTATTAGCCAAATATTTGATTGGCCCCTTTAAATATTCTTTTGTCTCTCAAGTGGACCCCTCAAGTTAGTATAAAAAGGCAAGTTTTTGCTCTACATTTTCCACCCCAACCGTCTATTTACTCCCTCTTCTTCTTTATCCACTTTTTTTCTCTTTCTGACTCTATCTCACTTACTTCTAAATTGCTACTTGGCCCTTTATGCTTTAGTTGATGTCAACTTTGGTCCCTTAGATATTAAATACATTCTTCTTTACATGGGTAAATTCTATATTCATACACCAAATCATAGAGAGTGAGTTATCCACTCAAAAGGGAAATAATAAATAATGAGCACTAGATTTTCTTTGTACACAGTTAACATTAAGAATAAGAGAGGAAAGCTGAGGGCGTGATGTGCTAAAAGGGGAGCAAAGTAATCCCAATTAAAGATTTAATGTGAGTGATCTTTATACCATTTTATTATGTGTTTATGAATATGATTACATAAAATGTTTGAGAAATGATCATGTGTTACATGTTCTTGTGATCATGATGAAGTTATCTAATGTCAAGTATTGTTCATGATCAAACCTATGATTAGATTAGTTAAGCTATGATATTAAGCTATGTGATTCATTTCATATTATGCATTGCAACGAAAGCACAAGTGCATTTTTCAGAAAATGAATTACACCTAGATCTTTCTAATCAGTTTCAGAACAGAATTATGTTCGATATGTGCCAAGGCACTTTTTAAGGTTATGGGAGACTACCAAGGTAGTCGATGATCAAACCTTAGATCGGAAGAGCACACGTCTTCAGTTATGGTTTAGTGAGGCACATAGGTGACTTACAATCAAACCACATGTCATGTTATAATCGAACCAGTTATATTAAGCGCTTGGAGTAAGACAAGCCTATGATGTAATTCGGGCCCAAACTTATGTTTTTAAAAGAAAAATTGTATGTAAAGGTTTCTCACTGAATATTATATATTCATGTTTTCCATGTTTTCAATACTTTAGGGGGCTTGGAACTTTGTTAAAGGAGATCTCGGGGAGCCTCAGCCACGGGTGTCTATATGCCAATATTATTGAGTCAGGACTTATGGGGAATAGACGCCTCATCACTGCGAACCTTTGGCCATGACTAATGAGAATAATTGATAATAAAATAATAATCAAATTGACGAACTAACATATGAGATGGACAAATTGGACATGGACATATGCTGGATCTTGGCTAAATCTTAGAGAGGGTGTTTTAAGTGGACTTATTACATACCTGAAATAATCAATTTTGAAATAATAACATGAAATAATCAATTTTGAAATAATAACAGTTAAACCCTTGCAAGGAGGAGCAAGTAAGAGCAGTTCACGGCCGGGATGTTACAAATGGTATAGAAGCAGGTATAAAATGGTACAAGAGCAGTTCATGACCAGGTCATTACAATCAAGTTTTTGTGTATAAAATGCATCATGTTAAAGAAATCTCGCCAGATCATATTATTCGAAAGAAATCGATTGAAAGAAAGTTGCATCATTACATCGATGTAATGATAATCTAAAAAGGTAATGAGCAAGAGTATTTTTTGTTTGCAGCCTAATACTAATAGATGATAAGATATAGATTATGGAAAAAGTCTTTTTATATACAGAGTCAAGGACATTCCAAAATTTGAATTAGGAAATGATGACAATGGAAAAGAAAGTGAAAAGAAATAGATGTTTATTAGGGGAAAATGATATTCGAAAGAGTCTATTTATATACGGAATTACGGGCCCTTCAATCAAGGACATTCCAAATTTTGAATTATGAAATATATATATTAAATGACAATTGTCTGGTACAATTATAATTTTATCTGGCACATTGCAAAATGTTTCCTGCCTAAAACATTTATCTAGCATCATTTCACACGCTATCTCAAATTCCCAATTTCTTGAATTTTTAATATTTCAAACATTCATAAGTCACCTAACTATTTTCAAAATTTACAACATTAAATGGTTGCTTGATGTATAAAAATATTTTTTCAATTATCCACATTAAAAACGCTCAAGGTTTCCTTCAATAAATAAATAAACAAATACAACTGCACTCAAATGTTTTGATTTTAATATATATAAAATTAAATAAATACATAACTTTTAGTATAAAAATATATAAAAAATGATGTGATATAGTTATAAGTCCAAAACAAATTTATTTTATTATTATGAATGCTTGAGTTCAAAACTGACATTGAGATATAATTTTTTCTAGAACTTATCTATATAAATATAATGGTGGAATGAGTCATCTTTACTCTAGACCGGTCCGAGGGTAGCAGTATTTGCCTCATACCCACCCCCACAAACACGGTTTATCAGGACATGATAGACAATTACAATAGTTAGTGTTGTCCACATTTGCTTTTATAATATCAGGTAAAATCTTATGAGGAGTTAATTCTGGTGACAATGTTTTCAAAATTTGAGGAGGGATAATTTTAGCTGTAACTACTTAGTGCATGACACAACTACAAAATGTTTCCTGCCTAAAACATTTATCTAGCACCGTGCCCTAATTGTCTGACACCATTTCACACGCTATTTCAAATTTCTTGAATTTTTAATATTTGAAACATTCATAAATCAGCTAATTATTCCAAAATTTACATTTGTTAAATGGTTGCTTCATGCATAAAAATATTTTTTCAATTATCCGCGCTAAAAATATTCAAGGTTTTCTTCAAAAAATAAATAAATTAATACAACTGCACTCAAAGGTTTTGATTTTAATATATATAAAATTAAATAAATACATAACTTTTTGTATAAAAATATATAAAAATGATGTGATGTAGTTATAAAAATGATGCCAAATAAAAAATTCTGGGGCATTTAATAATGAATAATGCGCCACAACTTTCAATAAAATGGGAATAATAAATGATTGTTTTGCTACACTTAGTTTAAACTAAGATGATCCGACGATCCCACATTACAAAATAATCCATATTGTATATAGTCTAGCAATTTGTTAAGCTTACATGAGAAATAATAAGGTGCCAGAGGTATAGAATTGTACAATCCTTTTGGAACGATCGCATAGAATTGTACAACCCTCTACGATCTTATGTCAATCCTATGTTATTTTATGTTTTTAAATATTTTTGGCTATAAAAAAGTAATATTAGATTTCCACTCATGTGATGCACAGATAGAGCTCTTATAAAAAATTTCTAGATAACGATGCACACTAAGATAAATAGGAAAAATATAGAACGGCGACTTTATTTAGCAAAGGCCCAACAATATCTTTGAATCAATAAGGTGCCCAAAATGCATACAAACCCAAAATGGGCCGAGCCCACAAAAATATCCAAAACAAGAAAAAACTAAAACGAAAAGTAAATAAATGACCAAAAATTGGGAAACGCAGCATAATTTGAGTAAAAAAGGAAATCAGGCTTTGGTGTCATGGGCTAAAACAAACTATGGACGTAAAAGTTATACATATTTCTTCAATTACCAGCAACCATACTATTTCATGTATTCAACTGTACCATTCATATATGCAAATCAATTGTATGAAATAAAAATTACTTCATTTAAAATAGGAATGCCAAAACAAAATACTCAGTTGAATAAAAATAGAAAAACATAAGGGATTAAATGAGAGTGATAAGTACATTACCAACCAAAATGGATGGGAAAAATTATTCTAATTGTTATAATGACTAATTGAATTCAAAATAAGAATGCAAAAATAAAAAATAAAAAAATAATCAATAACAAAAGAAAAAAAATAAGGAATTAATGACGTCAAGACGAGGTAAGCACATTAGAATTCTAATTTTGCCGACAAAAATGGGTAGAAAAATTTATTTTAATTGTGTCCACCAACTATTGTATTTTATACATACATAGATTGGGTTAATTTCACATTTCGTTCTCAACCTTTTGTGTTAGTATCGGCTAGGTCTCTAACCTTTGTTTTCAACGCGCTGAGTCCCCAACATTTCATTAAACTGCACAAAAGGTCATTTTGACACTTTCTGTCAACTTTTCTATTAAATCATCTATCGAATTAGCATTATGCACTTATATTTTTAAATTAAAAATAAAAAGTTTTAAAATATGAAAAAATAATATAAAATAAAATAAAAATTAAAAAAAAAAAGAAAAAGGAAACATGGGGGTGGTCACCCCCCAACTGGCTGCCTGCCATTTTTCGGCAGCCAAGAGGGGGGGTAGCCGGAAATGGCAGCCCACAGGAAGGTCTTCTCCCACTTTAGCTGCCGTTTCTAGCAGCTCACAGAGTGGGTCTCCCCCCTCTTTGGCTTCCAGAAATGGCAGCAGTTGGCTGTCATTTCTTGCAGTTAGTTGGGGGTGACCACCCTCCATTTTTCCTTTTCTTTTTTTTAATTTTTATTTTATTGTATATTATTTTTTCATATTTTAAAATCTTTTATTTTTAATTTAAAAAATATAATGGGCATAATGGTAATTCGGTAGATGATTTAATGGGAAAGTTGACGAAAAGTGTCAAAACGAAATTTTGTGCAACTTAATGAAAGATTGGGGACTCAGCACATTGAGAAAAAAGTTAAGGACTCAGCCGATACTAACAACAATGATCAGGGCTGATATGTGAAATTAACCCATACATAGATTTTATAGAACCCAATCTGTAAGACCCTTCCAACTATCCGATCGGATCCAAAAAATGCGACCCGGCAACCTGGGTTTGAAAGCTAGACAATAGCACCTTTATAAATTAATTTTTATTTCTCTGTTAGACAATTTAATTAGAGACGTAATTTGTGTTAGGATACAAATTATCATCACTAATAGTCCGCATGCATCATATTTGTCTGTCATATATATATATATATATATATTCAAGAGAAAAATATATATATATCATATACATCTGAATTTTTAAATTTGCCATTGAATTCAAATGGAAATGATTTAACGCTAGTCATTGATACATTATGATGCTAACAATTGGTCTCACTTTTAAAATTAACCAATAAAAAATAAATAATTACTTACCCCATTTGGTGAATTAATATTAGTTAGTTTCACTCGACCTACATCTACGTCAACTGTTGGCACCATATAAAGATGTAAACGAGGGGTGGTAGAACGGGACTGATCACCTAAATGTTACTTAAAAAGATAAAGTCATCTTAACATAAAGGTAAAAATAAGCACATATATAAATATATATACACACACATACATAGACACTACTAAAACACTAGAGAGGGGCTGCTTTTCTCATAAACGTACTACAAAATTAGTATTTAGTATTTGAAAGGGCAAATTTCACGAAAGGTCCCCAACCTTTATACTTAAAATCGCTTGGGTCCCTAACCTTTGTTTTAGCTCACTGAGTCCTCAACCTTTCATAAATACTTACAAAATGTCCCTCTTAACAGAATCCATCTAAAATTCCGTTAAGTCATTGGTCAAATTATCTCAATACACTTACCGCTTAAATTTTAAAAAAACAAAAAGAGGTTAAAAATTTTAAAAATATATAAAAATAAAAAAGTAAAAAAAAAACAAAGGAAACTGAAAGAGGGAGGCCCCACCCACCTCACTGCCATTTCCGATAGCCGAAAATGGCAGTGAATTTGGCTGCCATTTCCGGCAGTGAAAGGGGGAAGGAGTCTCTCCCTTTTTCTGCCATTTCCTGCAGAAGAAAGGGGGGGAGACTCCCCCCTTCAGCTATCTGAAATGGCAACAAGCCCTCCCTCACTGCCATTCAAGCTGCTGGAAATGGCAGGGGGCCTCCCTCTTTTTCATTTTCCTTTTTTATTTATATATATATTTTTAATTTTAATTTTTAAATTCTTTTTTTTTAATTTAAAGGGTAAGAGTATTGAGGTAATTTGGCTAATGACTTAACAGAATTTTAGATGAATTCCGTCAAGAGGGATACTTTGTGCATATTTATGAAAGGTTGAGGACCCAATGCGCTAAAAATAGGTTAGACCAGGCAATTCTAAGTGCAAAAGTTAGGGAGCTTTTGTGAAATTTATCCTATTTGAAAATTAGTAAAACCTAAAAGAATTGTTACTATTATTATTAAACAAAAAACTAAAATTTAAGTTGGACCTTAATATAATAAAAAAATAAAATTACATGTGTTGGCATAAGGATTTGAACCTTAACTAAAGATAAAAACTTAAATGTATAACTTTACCATTGGGTTGCAAAATATCTATCATTGCAATTGCGGATTATATTATTCTATCATTCGAATATACGTATTAAAAAAATTCAATTATCAGCTTTTCGAAACTTTTTAACTAGGAGAGCAACCGAAGAGACAGCCCTGAGAAAAGTTCCATTAATGTTGTTGGAAAATTAAAATTTAAGATCATTTCTTAATATGCCCTTTAACTTACTCATTATTTCACTTAATTTAATAATTTAATTTTATTGATAGAAATTCATATTAAGAGATTGTTTAATTCTCATTATTTGGTGAAATTATAACGAGGAGAGAGGTAGAATGTATGTCGAAAATGTAAAATATATTTTTATAATTAAGTAGTTGTTAAATTAAATGTCAAATCAATGATAGGTAAAATTATAATTTTGAGAAATAAAGAGAATTAAACAACCTCTAAATTAGAGTACATTAGAAAACTTTTGTAGGAAGAAAAACACATGCTTTCGGCAAATTTGTGTTTGGTGAACTAAGCAGGTATGTGATCATTCAGAAAGAATATAAACTAACCTGACACAAAATGATGATGATGGGTTGAATTCAATAAATTTTATGGCATTATTATATAAATTAATTAGATCTACACACCTTTTACAGATATATATATATATATATATATAAACATCTACAAATGTTTCGCGTCAGAATAAAACTTTGTCAGTTTGATCACACGTCAGACGTCTAGAGAGATTATGTCGCCACACTTTACTGGTGATAATTTGTCAATTAATGTGTGGGATAACTCACATGAAATAACTCACATGTGAGTTGTCTAATTATCACCCGTCATATATATATATATATATATCTGACGCGTAATCAATTTTAAAAACCTTGCACTCCATTTACATTAGATGCATCAATCAATAACGATGACAGGTTTGCGCTGAGTGTAAATTTCAAGAAAGGTCCCAAACTTTAAATTTGGACCAAGAGACCCCAATGTTAGGAAAATTGGCGCGATTCATCCAAATGGATGTATTTTTGTCAAACTATTATTTGGGTACGTTTGCGAATAAATTGAATGGAGATCTATATATATATATATATATATTATAATTAAATGAAATAAAATTTCATTATACGTACACGTCACTTATATTTAATTTTTACATAACATGAATTTGAAATTTAATGTTAATTATAGTAGGATAACGTTTCTGGTTGCCAAATGTATTTGAATGAACGGCGCAAATCTTTCAAAGGTTGAAGGACTCTCCGTCTAGATTCAAAGGCTAAAGCTGAAACTGCAAATAGATGCAAACATTAGAGATCTTTGCTGCAATTTACCATTGAAAAATAAAATATGCCAAGCGCGAAGGAACTCATGAATCAGGCACGGAATAATTTAGTCAAACATAAAATAAAAAATCTCTTCCTCAGGAGTTTCTTTTTCTTTAAAAA